>BQNB010041076.1:0-46992 GCA_026074375.1 Tanacetum coccineum
AGGTTTTGTTCCTGTCTAACTTGGCATTCTAGGTCAAGTTTAACATGTTGGGTATCTAGACGAACAATTTCTAGCTTACATTTTTCAAGCTCAGCTGTTAAATTCTGATTTTCAAGACTGAGATCCTGATTTTCTTGAGTTTTTTCATCTAGAGTATCTCGCATTTCATCAAGAATGGTAACCATAGAGATATTAGCAGATGACCCAGTAGATACCTCAGTTGGAACAACTTTGGCTCTGCGTTCAAATTCAAGCTGATTATACGGAGTCGTATTGTCATCAAGCTCTGACTCAACATCAGAGTCTGATTGTTCTTAGTGGTGCATCTCATAAGACAGCTGATAATTCACACTATCATTTATTTGAATAGCATTGGGGCGTAGTTGACTTCGAAGATGTTTGTTGTAGCCGTTGGCAGAGGTTGATCATAGGGAGCAATACATTCCACATTGGCGAGGAATGCTTCAGCTTCAGCATCTGTGTATCACGGTTGGTTTCTTCAGGTGTAAACTCTGAATCAAGTTTCATTCTTGGCATGTTCACTCCTGTCTGACCTTCAGTTGGAGCATCAGTAACCATAGGGTGTGGTGAAGGTCCATTTTGAATGGAGTTCCAGATAAGTTTGCCAAGAGGTTTTCCTCGAATGTACCTATGAATACGAATTTTCCAAGAATCGTAGTCACTCTCAACCAACATAGGAGGACGATTGTCCGTTCCCGCTGCACTGGATTCTTTATCAGTTGACATTTTAATTTAAGTATGAATGAACGGATCGCAAGTGATTGTTGATTTGTTTGATTTGTGTTTATGTTTTTGTTGTTGTTTGATTATTTGGTTTGGTGACAATTAAACTCTTAACTAGTTCGGTTTGTGAAGTGATTAACTAGTTCGGTTCATATAAGGTTGTAGTGGTTCGGTCCTTGAGGTGTGGTCAAGTTCGGTCTTCAAGGGTTCACTAGTTCGATTCAAGAGGGATTGCTTGTTCGGTTGTCTTGTTCGATCCTCTTGTTCGGTTGTCTTGTTCGATCCTCTTGTTCGGTTGAGAAAGAAATGTTGTGCTCGTTCGGTCCTTGAAGTGTATGAGCTCGTTCGGTTCTCAAGGTGTTCCACTCGTTCGGTTCAAGAGGGTATTGCTCAATCGGTTGAAGAGACTTGTGGTTCGTTCGGTCCTCAAATGAAGATACTCGATCGGTTGTCGATGGATTTGTCTCGTTCGGTTGTCAAATGAAGCCACTAGATCGGTTATCAAAGGGTTGTAAGCTCGATCGGTTGAAGAAACTTGTCCTCGTTCGGCCTTTGAGACTAGTTGCTCGTTCGATCCAAACTGGTTTCACTAGTTCGATTCACCAAGGAGTAACCTCGTTCGGTCCTCAAATGAATTTTGCTAGTTCGGTTGATGAAGAAATTCACTCGATCGGTTCTTAAAACTTCACTCGTTCGGTCCTTGAGAGTTTATCTTGTTCGGCTCACTCTTGTTTTGGGCAGTTTTTACAAAAACGAATCCAAACACCCTTTTTCTTTCTTGAGGGATTGGAACTCGTATCGGAGTCTCAAGGGTTTTGCTTGTTCGATCCACAAATCCAAACACCCTCTTCTTGTAACAAACCACCACAAGTAACCTTAAAAAAACCAAGGATTCGCTGCAAGAGATGTTAGCAGCACAATACAAACAAGTGTTTCACGATCCAATCCACAAAAACTCGATCAAGACTTGTTTTTCCCTTCTTTTTTTTAATATTCGAACCTCAAACAAGAAAAAAAAATCAAGACTCTTTTTTTTTGTTAATTCTTTTCGAACCACAAAGATGAATAAAAGACAATACACTGAAGTTCATTGATTGCTAACGAGATGGGTTTGAATATCTTAGATTAAACAAAACCAACATGAATCAAGAATCATACAAATACGCAATGAAACAAAAAAAAAATTCGAATCCCCTTGTTTTTAATTTCCCGAAACCCCAAAAAAAATAGACACAAAATCAAATCAATTCATCAATCTTGGTAGGCTCTTGATACCAATTGTAGGTTCCATGATCATTCAAAACAAAACCTAACAATGATGTTTATAATCAAGAGTATTGAACTAAAGCTTTATTGTGATTGAAAGAAAACATTTTGGTGCTTATAAACCCTAACACTAATATTGACTAGCTTACCTAATTAATGATAAGAACAAAGTGTATATATACCCTGAATGGAATGGGGGTTTGGCCTATGGGCCTTGTCTTTGGGCTTTTTGCAAGCTTTTTGCAAAACAACCCATTTACATCATTAACATTAATTAATTAACTAACGTAATGAAGCTATTAAAAATCTAGTTGTCTTCAAGACCGAGCATCTCTGTTAGACCTGTGAAATTATGTTTCTACAAACTTCCCCACTTTTAAAATATTTACTTTTTGGAGATCCTCGACTTAGTAAGATATTCGAAAATCGGTTTAAAAAGTCATTACCTTAGACGTGAGATGCGCAAACAAGTCTTGGCATGTGTGTAAGCATTTTTATTTGATTAAAACAAAGTCCAAACATTATAAGTCAAACGTTATCCTGAATAAGGTAGTTATAAAGACTATTTTTGGAAGTGATGTGAAGCAGCATCCATGACACTTGCAGTCAATAAAGAATTTGTTCCTCCACTTGATATGTGCAGAAAGATACCATTGGACCCTCTCTAGAATTGATCAGATAATTGTGTGGTCGCACCCAAAGTGGAATTCAAGATGATTCTTGATTATGTTTGGTAGATCTAAATTAAATTCTATAACGAGAATATAAATACTTAAATTATATGAAATGAGTTAGGATCCATATCCATGGTTTAACGGTATCTAAAATAAAGGGATGATAATACCAAGTAATATATAACCAATTTACTATGATGTTGCTTGAAATCATAACTCAGGTATTTCTGGTAACAATGAAGTGTTGCTACACGCTTTCCATTGTTAATATAAAGTAACGTGATACGCTAACTCCTAAGTGGGAGCTGTTGGTTTTACGTATATTATTTATACGACTAGAAATACGTGAGCCTATCAGGGGCACACACGAATACACGAAGAGTACGTTTATTGTATATTTAATATATGTAACTCATTTATATTCATTAAATATATAATATGTTTCACGATATTTATTTAACAACCGTTAGTGACCGTTAAACGCAATAACTAATTTAAATACATGTTAAATATAAGAGAATGGCTTAAAAGTCAAAAATAGAAACCCTCGTCCCCCTCCCAATATAGGCAGATTTTGGAATGGACTAGAATGAGGTCCAAGTGTCGTTTTTAGGAAATTGATGGAGTGAAAGAACTAGACTTGGAGTAGGAAACAAGTTTTGGGATTAGGGTTAAGGTGCTATATAAACACCCTTACCCTCTCCTCATTTATTCATCCCACACATCCAAGCAAAACACGAATTCAAGTTTTGTTTCTACACTTCCTATACCATACACGAAACAAATAAGTCCTTAAATCCTTTTTCAGTGTTTTCGCATAAATACAAATCAGTTCAACAATACTCCATCAAAGGACGCATAGTCTAGTGGTTGGGTTGTTGTTTATGAACCATCAGACCCTGGATCGAATCCCTTTGTGGTATGTTTTTTGGGTTCTTTTCTCTTTTGTTTCTTTGTTCGATCCAAACGCATACCACTTAGGTATTTGGATCGGTTCAAGAACAAGCATTAAACACAAGTTTGTTATTTACGTGAAGCAATCACTAGCATCATAACGTGCTTGTGTGACGTGTTGTGTGAGCAACCATAAAGATGGTATTTTAACCGTTACAGAAGTTTCAAGATCTAGATCTACTCTCGTTTATTGATTTATATCATTAAACATATTAGTAATATTAGTACTTGTTTAATTATGTGTTAATTTATAATATCAAGCTAGATCCAATCCGCTGCGTACTCGTAATTCATTAGTTAACTAGTTTATAAAATCCCAACACTTAAGTCTTCAAAAGCTTGAATATGAGTTTGTTTAGACTCGACTTATTTTAAGCTTTGTTGAATAAAATTGAGTTGGTCACGAGTGACTTGGATTGTTTGAAATAAAAAAGAAGTTAACTGAGAATGATTTGTGTTAAGACAAGCTAGGGAAAGTATTAAATGTCATGTTTGCATAGTAGTAATCATACGAAAGTGTTAGAATAAAGGAGAGGAGCTAGAGAGTATTTTTCATCATTTTCTAAATTTTCATTTCAAAGGGAAAATAAAAATGGGAGGGAGAAGTGAATTACAAAATATAAAAGATTTGTATAAATACCCCTCCTAGATGGGTATTTATACTTATTGCTAATCCTATTCTATTTTCCTAACTTTAGTCAAACCTTGGTCAACTTTACTTAACTTTGACCAAGATAGACTTTATTACATTATAATTACTAATAAAACTATAAAACTAAACAAAACTATACAAAGACCAATTCATGTAATAATAAACACTTTTATTGAACCTAACAATCTCCCCCTAAGGGTTGATTATTACAGACGCTTCATCGTCGATAGAATTGGTCTTCCATTTACAAAAGATTTCTTTTTCTCATTTTCCTTTTGATAACCAAAATATCTTTTTGCCATGTTTCTCCCCCTTTAGGAGGATCAGCATTCTGATGATGTTCATCATGATATGCGAAAAGTTATTGCTTTTCAAACTTGGCTTTTAAAATTTCCCATAATTCTGTATCAGCAGCTTGATCTTGGGTGTTAACTTCATTTTCAAATATAACTGTTGTTGAAGATCAGTAGTTGATTTTCCAGCAGTTGATAAACTTGTTGTTGGATAAAGATTAAGAGTTGTATGCTGCATGTGCTTTCAAAACAATTCTTCAATCATTTTTGGTGCATGAGTGGCAAACTCCTTAGAGATCATTTCTTGTGCATTTATAGGATCAACTTCACAGTCCTTGTTAACTGCAAGATTAACCAAACGTGGCATTTCCTTATTGATCATCTCATTAGTCTTTGCAAACGTCAGTTCAGGCATAACCTTGTTGCATTGATCAAGGACTTCACGAATCTTTCCCATGAAGAAATCATGAGTAATGAATTTATTTTTGATATGAGAGAGAATTTGACCATGTCGTCTGCACATGCCAGTAATACTTCCTGGAAGAATCTTTGCCTTGTATGAAATAGATCGTTTCTTGCGTTTAGATGTGGACGAATCTTTGGATGTAGTAGCAGTTGTTGGTGATACAGTGTCTGTCAATTCCTCAATAACTGTTTTATCAGAAGATGAAACTTTTCTAGGGGATCTAATTGGTGAGGGAATTGGTGTCTGCATCTTCTCTTTCCTAAACTCCATACTACCCGTTGCAATATCAGCATTATGTTTATCCTTAACACCCTCATCTACCTTCTCAACATCATCATCGTCATCATCTATTTCCATAACAACCTCATTTGTTTTCTCATCATCATCATGTTTCTTTTCTTTCTCAATCTCTTCATCATTCTTATCTTTCTCAATCTAGTCATCATCATTAATAATTTTTGGATGTTCCTTATGACTCCTGGGCTCTATCTTAGTACCAGAATCATCAACAACATCATCATTAATCATGGAATCAACAAACACACTCGCATATGATTCTTCATCTTCATCACCTTCAACCATCTTTTCAATCTCTTCCTCGTCCAGTTTCTCTTGTACTTTAGCAATATTTTCCTGAGCTTCAGCAGCTAAAGTAGTTTTATGTAATGTGAGACTTAGAATGGTTGCTTCAGCTACTTCGTCTCTCTCTCGATCATCACCTGGAGGTGGAATTGGAGTTGTACTTTGTTTCTTCTTCATGATGGTTACTTTCTGTGATTTCCTTGGTGAGCTTGATTCTCCAACAATTTGCTTCCTCTTCTTCCCCTGAGGACTAGCAGTAGAAACGGTAGGTGTCCTATGGGCTCTAGGTGTAGACCTATGCGTTCCTTGGGTAGAAACAACTGGTTGCGGTTGATTCATTAGAACATCTACTCCAATAAACACCGTCTCATACTCTTTGAAATCATCGGTGGCACATATTTCCTCAGTCAGGAACTCATCCGGAATCAGCATCTCTCACACAAGCACATTCCCAGTAGTATACACACTAACCAATGGAGTATCATCCTTGATGGAATGATAATCCTCATCAACCCTTTGAGAAATGTCTGGGAATTTCTTCATCAAATTAGCAATTATGAGCTTGATAAATCAAGGATAGTGGATGACTTCCTTCTTTTGAAACACATTGTTCATGAAATCCCACTATAGAAGAGTAGCATAATCAACATTTGTTCGGTTGATAACAACATGAAACAACTAAAGAATGTTGATCTTTGTCTGATTGCTCGGGGAATTTTTACGACTTCGTTTAAACCTTGATAAACGCGAAAACATCGTTGAAAGTCACCGTTTTTGCTTTGTTTTCAATCCTTTGTACCTGCAAGACATATAAACATATACCAAGCATATTTGCAATATAATTTCACATATTTTATGTTTTTAGTCCGATTTGGTGTGTTTTCTGGGGTAAAAACGATGTGTGTTAAGCACACATCACTGATCATGTCCAGATGTTCTTGTTGTTAAGCAGCGGTTGAACACCTTTAACATTGTTTGCCATGGTTGAGCTAGATTCTTCGTATAGAAGGCACTCACTTTATCAACCACACCTTGATAGCCAACCCTGTTCATAAAAGCTTCAATAGTCTGAAAGTTGACTGGTGCGATAAATGGATTTTCAGGAGTTTCCACTGGCAAATGAAGAATGACCCAGAACATATCCATTGTGTAAGTATATTCCTTAGTATCCAGCATGAACTTTATTGTGTCTTCAATATCAGACACTTTGCTAACTGTCCTCTAGAATTGTTGTAGATACACAACAGGGACATCAGCCGTAGCGGTTAAAGCATAGCTTAGCGGATGATCAAGTAATATATGCCCAACAATCTTGCACTCAGGAGAGCATGGAATACTCTGAAGCATCACATAATTGTTGCATCTCCCAATGGTATGGTATCTTGGACAAGCTGACCAGCTGGTATTACTTGTTGAGCCATATGGAATACTGTATAATGACATGAAGTGATTAGTGAAATGAGATAATGTTTATGTAATACACATTTATATAACATTTTTGTCTCTTTCAACTCTGTCTGTTTTATATGCTATGGCAATTTTTTTGAGCATATTTTGATCATTTTATTTCTCATGTGTCAATTCTTGCTTTTTCGGGCACATGTCATACGCTTTATTCGTCTTTTTCTTTTAATCTCATTTTGTATGCTCTGGCATTTCTTTTTCGAGCATACTTTGATTTTCTTTTTCACGTATGAATTTTATCTCTCTTTCTATTTAGAGTTTCCTTACCAAAAAGCATTTGTGAAATGATACTCTTTCAAGAAATAAAAATATACTCTTATTTAGACAAAATCAACTTGGCAAAAACAGAAGTTTTGACAAGCATTGATGGTTTAAGAATTCCAAGAGTATAACTTTATTTTCTTTTAAACCGTTTTAGTAAAAGAGTACCACTTTGTGACACAAAGAGATAACTTTTTGATAGAAATTGAGATAACTTTTCCAAAATCACAAGTTTTGTAAAGATGTTTGAAAAGTATGATTATACAACCACACTAATGTAACAACAATTGGATGGTCACTAAGTCACTCACTCCTTATTTTGTTCATTGCAAAAAACGGCCAAAACCAGACATGACTTAGACCATTTACCCAACTGAGTACAATAGATAGTCATAAACCATTTTGAACTTGTTTTTGAAACAATCTTTTCAAAACTTTGAACTTTTGCCTTTGTTGTTACATGAGAAACTCATGATCACAGACAGTTAAAGCTCACATTGTAATTTCTATTCCTTTTTTTTCTTTTTGAATCATTCATCACTTTGAATGAAAAATTTAGTTATACAAAACATATTCTTATATACGGTATTTGGATGGTCAGTAGATTGCTCAATCCTCATCCTGTTAATTTCAGGAAACGGTCAAGACCGGACACAATCTTCACTATTTGATCCATTTATCAATATAAAGATATGATTTTATAACAAAATTTATCATTTGTTTTTGTAAGATGCCATTTTGTTTAACAATTAAGCTCATTTGAGTATTCGTAAAAAAAATAAAAAACTTAGTCCATTTATATTTTTTCTGAAACCCAACCTAAAAAACCCACTTTGCTTTACGAAACCCATTTATTAAACCCAAAATATCATTTACGAAACCAACCCATTTGGCCCATTACTGTTTACGAAACCCTTTGATAAGCCCTTATGAAACTAAAACTTGAAAGATTACTTTCGTAAACATAATTATTAACTAAAAAATGATAAGCTTAAAGAATTTGTCTTGTTTTCCAGCTTATTATCATTTTTTCAACAGTTTAAGACCGTTCTTTTGTACTGAAAGAAAAATCTCAAATTTATGAAACCTATCAAGATTACGAAACCTAATGATCTTAGTCCTCAAATGGTATTTTCAGTGATCAAGTCATTTCAATCATGTTTCAAGACATATGTTCCCGTTTTGCCTCAAACAATTTTAACTTTTAATCACTTTTTATATTTACGAAACCTTAGATCGATACAAAACCTATTTTATCAATTAATAACAACAATTAAGCATAAGTAAAACAAATAGATCTCATTTTCTTAAGTTTGTCTATCACAGAGAATCAATGAAATGTTTTGGATCGTGTTTTCTTTGTTACGAATGCTCATATAGCAGAGAATTTACAAAACCTTTTCTTTTGATTTACGAAAGTGATAAGGTTAAGTATGAAACTGTTTCTTTTATACTTCCGAAAATGAATTTCCAATTTTGGCATTTTTAGTCCCTCAATTTACTTACCTAAGCTCTTTTGATCCCTACGAAAGTTATCTTTTTGAACTTGTCATTTCAGACCTTTAAGTTTCTTTCATAAACCATTTGATCCCTACGAAACTTGTTTTTGCAAACTTGTCATTTTAAAACCTTTAAGTTTATTTCGTAATCATTAATCACCCATACAAAATGTTAGAAATACAAAAAGTATCAGTCACTTCCATTATAGTTAGTCGTAGCTCGTAGATTAATCATATGTAATGTTAGTAAGCTAAACGGGCCAAAGGCCCATGAAAAGCCTATTATGAGGCCCATGGCCGGCCACATGTAAGAGTATTTATACCCTCTCCACACATGGAGAGGGTGTTGGTTGGTTCATTTGACACACTTAATCTAATCTTTCTTTCTTTGTTACTTTCTCTCACTAGAATCATCCTCCCATCAACTTTCTCTCTCTAGATTTCTCTATTGTTCTTTGGTGTTAAATTACTAGTATTCTACAATTGGTATCAAGAGCCATGGAGTGATTTTGCTTAGTTTTTGTGTTTGGTTTGTTTCGTTTTCTTTAAACCGTACCTTTCTTTTTGTTTCTTTTGTTCGAAGCTTTTTTGTACACTAAAGGATCATTTACATAGGTAAATATGATCTAGTATCTTTAGGATATAGGTATACAAGCTTTGCATCAAGAAAAACATCATTTTTGTTCAATTTTGTGTTCAAAAAAGCTTTATAAAGTACAATTCTTGATTTTAAATTTTTTGGCTTAAAAACCATAAAGTTTGCATTTTTAAGGTACCTATAGGCTTAGTAATACTAGTTGTACAAGAAATTTTAGGAAAAAACGATCAAAAGTGTGTCTTTTTGTGTTTTGGAAAATTTGAGTTTCATGCAGTTGAAGGCGATTTAGCAATTGTGCTTTGAAAGGCGATTTAGCAGTTTCCTTTGGAAGGCGATTTAGCAATTTCCTTTGGAAGGCAATTTAGCAGTTTCCTTTGGAAGGCGATTTAACAATTCTTCAAGTGCAAGGCGAATTAACAGTTTTCCATGTATAAGGCGATTTAACAGTCTCCCAAGCAAAGGAGAATTAACAATATTTCTTTGCAAGGTGATTTAACAGATTTCTATTTACAAGGCGATTTAACAACTATCCCTTTACAAGGCGATTTAAAAAAGGAAAATTAATTCAGTTGAACTAAAAATCAAAACTTAAATTTGCTAAAGTAAATTATATGGTTTATCTCTTTGATTTGTAAAATCCCGTGAAACATTCAATTGTCTTCCCGTTTTTATCAAGAGTTGTAAAATCCCGTGTAGTTTCAAGACTTACAACACTCAAAAGACAACTCACTAAAAACATAGTTACTTTTAATCACCTTTCGATCCACAAGTAATCTAATTTCATCAAATCAACATGGATTCAATGATTCCACTTGGACAAAAGAATACTCTTGCAGAGTACATGATACTCTTCGATGTTGACAATCGTCCACCAATGTTGGACAAGGACCTGTATGATTCATGGAAAAGTAGAATGGAATTATACATGCAAAACAGAGAGCACAGAAGAATGATACTTGAATCAGTTGAAAACGGTTTACTCATTTGGCCTACTATTGAAGAGAATGGGGTGACCAGAACAAAGAAATATGCTGAATTATCTGCTGCTGAGAAAATTCAAGCTGATTATGATATGAAGGCAACCAATATCATTCTTCAAGGTCTACCAGCTGATATCTATTCACTTGTGAATCATCACATAGTTACCAAGGATTTATGGGAGAGAGTTCAATTACTGATGTAAGGTACCTCTTTGACTAAGGAGGAAAGAGAGTGTAAACTGTATGATGCATTTGATAAGTTTACTCACATCAAGGGGGAATCACTTCATAAGTATTACTTGAGATTCACTCAGCTGATTAATGACATGAACATTTACAACATGAAAATGGAGCAATTTCAAGTTAATACCAAGTTCTTAAACAGTCTTCCACCTGAATGGAGTAAGTTTGTGACTGATGTCAAGCTCGTAAAGGATTTGCATACTACCAACTTTGATCAACTTTATGCATATCTTAAACAACATGAACTCCATGCAAATGAAGTTTGTCTTCTGCATGAACGCAATCAAGATCCACTTGCATTCGTTGCAAATCAACAGATGACACCACCTCACTTCAATACTTATCAGTCTTCATATAACAATCCTCATCTTCAACAACAGATTACACCATATTAACATGGAATAATTCATCCCACTCAACATTACTCATCTACTTATCCATCACAACCTTAATTCAGTCATTCATTCGTTTCACCATCATATCCATATTAGTCTCAAATGAATCATTAAACCTCATCTGTTCCACAAATTGCTTATCAATCACCTCAAGTTTCTACACAACCAATGACTAAGTCACCTCTTGTAGACTCAGGTTTTGCTGTTCTGTATTCTCTCCAGGAGATGATCCAATTGCTTATCTCAACAAGGCAATGGATTTTCTAACATATGTAGCTTCCTCAAGGTTCCCCTCAACCAAGAATCAACTTAGAACTTCCTTTAATCCGAGAAACCAATCCACTATTCAAGATGGTGGGGTCACAGTGCAACAAGTTCAGGGGAGACAAGGTCAAAGTTATTCTGGTACTGGTTATAAGAGTAATGCTACTAGTTCTAGGGGAAACAATGCAAGTGGACATGCAAAGGTTGTTAAATGCTACAACTATCAAGGTGAAGGACATATGGCTAGGAAATGCACTCAGCCTAAGCGACCAAGGAATGCAGCATGGTATAAGGATAAAGCAATGTTAGCTGAAGCTCAGGAAGCTGGACAAATTTTGGATGAAGAGCAACTCACATTTCTTGCAGATCTAGGGATTCCAGATGGTCAAGTTATTCAGACAATCATTCTAAACAATGCTGCTTTTTAGACTGAGGATCTTGATACTTATGATTCTGACTGTGATGATATCTCGAATGCAAAAGCGGTTCTCATGGCCAATATTTCTAACTATGGTTCTGACGTCATCTAAAGATACCTCATTCTGAAACCTATCTTAATGATATGGAAAATCAAAGTGTGCATGCAATGCAGGATTTTGAACAAACACAAGTTGTGGATTTTACAGATAACGAGATACATAGTGATAGCAATATCATTCCGTACTCTTAATATTTTGCAAGAAACACAGCAGGCAAATGTTCAAGATACTAATTTGCAGGCACAACAAGATTCAATGATCTTATCTGTGATAGAACAAATGTCAGAACAAATGATTAATCATGTAAATAATTAGGAAAAGGCTAATAAGGAACATAATAATGAATCAATAACCGCTGAGCTCGAGAGATATAAAGAACGAGTCAAAACTTTTGAACAACGTCTTAATATTGATTTAAGCAGTCGGGAAAAAATGATTGATTCTCAAATGGATGATATGATTAAAGAAAAACTTGCACTGAAAGAACAAGTTGACTCACTTGAGCAAAATCTTTCTAAACAAATCAAAGAAAAGGAATGTTTATTGCAAACATTTATGGTTTTCAAAAATCAATCCAAAGAAAAAGAAAATAAATATATGGAAAATGAAATTGATTTGGAAAAGAAGATAAAGGAACTTGATAATATTATTTTTAAAGTGGGTCAATCTGCTCAAATAGTGCACATGTTAACAAAGCCTCAAGTTTTTTATGATAATATACACAAACAAGCTCTTGGTTATCAAAATCCGTTTTATCTTAAGAAAGCTCAACGGATTAAACCAACCTTGTATGATGGTATTGTTATTTCTGATAAACATGTTGCTATGCTTGTGATTGATGATGAGGAAACATTGATTTTGGAAGAAGAGAGTCGATAAAAAATGTCTGAAAAAGAAAAGGATCCAGAGGCCATTAAACAAAACATTTTTCATAATCCTATTGATTATGAAAAATTAAATAGACTATCTGATGATTTTGGGAAACGTTTAACTCCACAACAAGAATTGTCAGCTGAATAAGCTTTCTGGTTGCGTATGTCTAATCCTACTAGTAAACCTTCTGATGCATCACCTGTCAAAATAGAAGCTCCTAAGGAACTTCCTAAGGTAAGCTTGGTAAATAAAAGCCTTAAAAAGCTTAAATTTCACCTTGCCAGGTTTGACAACGTGGTGAAGATAAGGACTACACATGATGCTCGTACAAAAGGTAAATGGGGGTTTGAACATACTAAAGCTGTTTTTAACAATGAAATTATTCCATTTCTAAAATCTTTAAAAGACATCTTCAATGTGTTTGATAGAGATCTTCTAAATGAAACAATTAAAGTACAAACATTTTTTGACCAAATGGACGCTGCTGTTCAACAGTCTTCAATTGACAAACAATGTTTGAAAGGTGCTAAGAAAGAACTACTTTTGGAAAATGATCGACTCTTACAACAAATCATGTCTCAAGATGTTCTTTTAACTGTGATTAATTCTGTGTCTTTGATTGGTGAATCTGTGAATATGGATAGAAAGAGAAATGAATCTTGTGATAAGTGTTTCAATCTTGAGGCTGAGCTTTTGAAATCACAAAATGCGCATAATGATCTTTTAAAAAGTTACTCACAACTTGAAAAAAATTGTATTTCTCTTGAATGGTCAATACAACTTAATTAAGAATTTTTTCAAAAAGATGAATCTTGTGATAATCAAAATGCTCTCAAAATTCCAATTTTTTTAAAATAATGATTTGAAAGCTCAGCTTCAAGACAAAAACACTACCATTTGTAAGTTGAAAGACATTATAAAATCAATGAGAGAAAAGTCCAAGGAAGAGAATGTCAATTATGATTATGGTGAAATTGAGACCAAAAATGTGGAACGAGAGAATAGTGTGGCAAAATTGCTTTCGAAAAACGAGCGTCTTTGTAATGAAATTAATCATGTGAAACAGGCTTTTAAAGAGCAGTTTGACTCAATAAAAAAGATATGTGTTCGTACTAAAGAACAGAGTGACTCTTTAATTAATAAACTAAACTTAAAATCTGCTAAAAATAAGGATTTAAAAGCTCAAATTCAAGATAAGGTTTTTGTGATAACGTCATTGAAAAACGATTTACGAAAAGTAAAAGGAAAAGAAATTGTTGATATTGCTACACAAATACCTTCTGCCAACACTATTGTTCCAGGCATGTTCAAGTTAGATTTAGAACCTTTGGCTCCTAGGTTATTGCAAAATAGGGAAACTCACATAGATTACCTTAAGTACACTCAGGAACAATCTGATATTCTTCGGGGAATAGTCGAACAAGCTAAAGCTAAACAACCTTTAGATAATGCGTTAGACTTTGCGTGTAAGCATGCCCAACGAATTCAGGAGTTACTTGTATATGTTCGAGATACATGCCCTAATGCGATTAAACTTAGTGCGAAAAAGGTTGCTGTCACACCCAAAAGCAATGTCAAGAAAGTTAGGTTTGCTGAACCTCTCACATCCTCAAGCAACATTAAACAGGTAGAGTCATCTACAATATCAGATTCTAACACACCTGTGTTGTCTCCTACAGGATTGAATTGTTCTACTAGTAATTGCGGATCAAAGCCTACAGGCAATAAAAAGAATGATAGGATCTCGCGAACACCAAGTAGGAACATGAAGAATAAAGTAGAAGACCAACCTAGGAAAGTTAATAAAAAGAATCGTGTTGTTGAACCTATTCGTGATGTTAATGTTAAGCATTCACTGTTAAATGCAAATTCTAAACCTATTTGTGCTTCTTGTAAGAAATCTATGTTTGACGGTGTTCATGATATGCGTCTTCTTGATTTTGTGGAAAATGTGAATAGCTGTGCTAAATCTGCTAAGAAACATAAAAAACAAAATATTTGGAAACCTACGAGTCATGTATTCACTGAAGTAGGACTTAAGTGGAAGCTAACAGGCAAAACTTTTACTATAGTTGGTAAATCGTGCCCTTTAACTAGGATCACTTCAGCTAACGTAGTGCCTCATAAGAAAACCACTTCCCACACAGTTGAAATACAAAAACCAGAGCTTAAAGTCTACAACAAGAAACCTAAAAATGTTAAAAATATAGGTTCGAGTAAAAAAGCTAAGATTGTAGAATCTAAGACTGCTAACCACTCGGAACCCAATCATTCTTGGGGATCCAATGCTACAGATATTCCATCTTCTTCTTCTCTTGTCATGACATGTTGTCCAGATTATTCTCTGGTATCTGGACTCCGGATGTTCGAAACATATGACAGGGAACCGCTCTCAGCTCATGAACTTTGTTAGTAGATTTCTAGGTACAGTTAGATTTGGGAACGACCATATTGCAAGAATTCTGGGGTATAGTGACTATCAGCTGGGAAATGTTACTATTTCAAGAATATACTACGTCGAGGGGCTTAGACATAACTTGTTTTCTGTTGGTTAATATTGCGACGCGGATCTTGAAGTTTGCTTTATTCGTAATTTAGAAGGTGTTGATCTACTTTCCGAATCCCGTGACACAAATTTGTACATAATTTCTCTTGATGGCATGTTTAAAACATCTCCGATCTGTCTTCTATCCAAAGCGTCAAAGACTAAGAGCTGGTTATGGCATCGTCGTTTACCTCATCTCAACTTAGTTATTCTTAACAAGCTAGCTAAAGACGGTCTTGCACAAGGCATTCCAAGACTTAAATTTCAGAAAGATCATTTGTGTTCAGCATGTGCTTAGAAAAAGGGAAAATTCCCAAAATAGACCGGTCGCCTAAAGTGTTTACCCTTTCTAGACCTCAAAAAGTAAACTTCCCAAAATAGACTAGTCGCCTGGTCTCTTAAGTCGCCTAAAAAACTTTTCACTTTTTGTGTAAGTTAACTTTCAGACATGTTTTTAGGAGACCTACTTTTTTAGGCGACTTTAGGCAAAAAGTGACTTACATGTCTGAAAAGTAACTTACACAAAAAGTGAAAAGTTTTTTAGGCGACTTAAGAGACCAGGCGACTGGTCTATTTTGGGAAGTTTACTTTTTGAGGTCTAAAAAGGGTAAACACTTTAGGCGACCGGTCTATTTTGGGAATTTTCCCTTAGGAAAAAGCAAGAAATCCTTTCATCAACCCAAAGCTGAAGACACTAACCAAGAGAAACTATATCTTTTGCATATGGATTTGTATGACCCGATGCGTGTGCCGAGTATTAACGGGAAACTGTATATCTTAGTGATTGTCGACGATTACTCAAGATTTACTTGGGTCAGATTTTTGAGGACAAAAGATGAAGCTCCAGAGGCCATCATCAAATGCATCAAAAATATTCAAGTTCGTTTGAATGCCATCGTCCATAATGTTCGAACAGATAATGGAACCGAATTTGTCAATCAGACACTTCATGAATTTTATGAAAATGTTGGCATCTCACATCAAACATCTATTGCCCGCACTCCTTAGCAGAACGGCGTTGTCGAAAGGCGAAACTAAACTCTTGTAGAAGCTGCTCGTACAATGTTAATTTTTTTTAAAGCTCCATTATTTTTATAGGTTGAAGCAATCAATACAGCCTGTTACACCTAAAACCGTTCATTGATCCGCCTTTGATACAACAAAACACCATACGAGCTTATGCAAGATAAGAAACCGGATTTATCCTTCTTTCATGTGTTTGGTGCACTTTGTTATCCTACCAATGACAATGACGACCTGGGTAAATTAGATGCAAAATCTGACATTGGTATTTTCGTTGGTTACGCGCTCGCAAAGAAAGCGTTCAGAATCTACAACAAAAGAACCAGGAAAATTATAGAAACAATTCATGTGACATTTGATGAGCTGACAGCAATGGCTTCTGAACAATTCAGTTCAGGACCCAGGCTTCATTCTATGACTCCTGCAACATCCAACTCAGGACTCGTTCTAAACCATGTTTCTCAACAACCTTGTATTCCACCACCAAGAGATGATCGGGATCAATTGTTTCAACCTATGTTCGATGAATACTTCACTCCTCCATCTATTGCTGTTTCTTTAGTTTAAGAAGCTGCTGCTCCGAGAGCTGTGGTTTTAGCCGATTCTCCTGTGTCAACTTTCATTGACCAGGATGCTCCATCAACAAGTATTCCATCAACACAAGAACAAGAACATTCACCAAACATTTCTCAAGGTTTTGAAGAATCCCCCAAAACACCAATCTTTCGTGATGATCCACTTTATGAATCTCTTCATGAAGAATCAACTTCTCAAGGATCATCATCGAATGTGAGATAAACCCACACTCTATTTAAACACCTTGGTAGATGGACTAAGGATCATCCTATAGCAAACGTAATTGGAAATCCTTCTCGATCTGTCTCTATAAGAAAGCAACTCCAAACTGACGCCATGGGGTGTTATTTTGATGCCTTCCTAACTTCGGTAGAACCAAAGAACTTCAAACAAGTAATGACCGAACCGTCATGGATAGATACAATGCAAGAAGAAATTCATGAATTTCAACGACTTAAAGTTTGGGAATTGGTGCCATGTCCAGATAAAGTGTTATTGATCAAACTAAAATGGATTTATAAGGTCAAGACGGATAAATTTGGTGGGGTACTAAAATTTATAAAAATTAAGGCAATAGGACTAGTTGCTCAAGGATTCAGGCTAAAAAGAAGGAGGGAATCGATTTCAAGGAGGACATCATTTTGCACCGGTTGCATTAGATAAGAGGCCCATCCGTATCTTCATAGCAAATGTCGCTCATAAGAATATAACGATCTACCAAATGGACGTCAAAACGGATTTCTTAAATGGCGAGCTCAAAGAAGAGGTCTACGTTTCTCAACCAGAAGGATTTGTTGATCAAGACAACCCATTGCATGTGTACAAGCTGAATGGAAAAACGGCCCCTATACTTTTGGTCTCAAACAAGCATCACGTGCATGATACGACATGCTATCAAGCTTCCTAATCTCACAATTTTTCTCCAAAGGTGCAGTTGATCGAACACTCTTCACACGGCAAGTTGGGAATGACTTATTACTGGTACAAATTTATGTTGACGATATAATATTTGCATCAACTAATACTGCCATATGTAACGAGTTTGCTAATTAGATGACCACTAAGTTCAAGATGTCAATGATGGGGCAGATGTCATTCTTTTAGGATTACAAATTTCTCAAAGTCCTAGAGGCATTTCTATAAACCAATATAAATATGCTTTTGAAATTGTTAAAAAATATGGTATGCTATCTACTGATTCTGTCGACACTCCCATGGTTGAAAAGCGTAAACTGGATGAAGATCTTCAGGGAAACCAGTTGATGCTACACTTTATCGTGGCATGATTGGATCCCTTATGTATCTTACATCTAGTAGACCTGACCTTATCTATGCAGTCTGCTTATGTGCTCGGTATTAGGCAAAGCCTACCAAAAAGCACTTACAAGCGGTGAAAAGGATCTTTCGATACATTAAGGGAACCATCAACATGGGTCTCTGGTACTCGAAGGATACCGATATGTCACTAACAGCATATGCAGATGCCGGCCACGCGGGATGTCAGGACACTAGACATAGTACATCGGGAAGCGCTCAATTCTTAGGTGATAAACTGGTTAGTTGGTCATCCAAGAAGCAAAAATGCACTGCCATCTTAAGTACAGAGGCTGAATATATTGCCTTATCTAGGTGTTGTGCTCAAATCCTATGGATGCGTTCACAGCTAACATATTATGGGTTTCAATTCAATAAGATTCCTCTGTACTGCGACAACAAGAGTGCGATTGCTTTATGATGCAACAATGTTCAACACTCAAGAGCCAAGCACATTGATGTTTGCTACCATTTCATAAAGGAGCAAGTGGAGAATGGAGTCGTGGAACTATACTTTGTTCGGACTGAATACCAACTGGCTGACATCTTCACCAAACCCTTGCCTCGAGAGAGATTTAACTTCTTGATCGATAAGCTAGGTATAAGAAGCATGTCCCCAGAAACGTTGAAATGTCTGGCAGAGGAAAAGGACGAGTGATGGTGGTAACTCATATCCTGTGTATCATATGTACATAAGAAAAACATAAAAACACAAAAATAATTTTCTTTTATATAAATTTTTCAAAAAAAGAAAAAATGGAATCGTGGAGCTATACTTTGTCCGGACTGAATACCAACTGGCTGACATCTTCACCAAACCCTTGCCAAGAGAAAGATTCAATTTCTTAATCGAAAAGCTCGAGATAAGAAGCATGACTCCGGAAACGTTGAAACGTCTGGCAGAGGAAATGGACGAGTGATGGTGATAACTCATATCCTGTATCATATGAACATAAGAAAACATAAAAACACAAACATAATTTTCTTTTATATAATTTTTTCAAAAAAAGAAAACAAAAAATTAAAAAAATTAGAAAAATATAAAAATATGTATCTCTGGCATGTCTTTTGAAAATCGATAACATTTACGGCCTTAGAAATATCATTTAATAATGATACGAGGCTGTAATTGAAGTTTGAGCAGAAGTTTTAAAAGCTTTCGAAACATGCCAAAAATGGCTTGCTATTATTTTAGTTAGCAACCCGGTCATCATCTTAAAGGCAAGTATTTCAAAAAGCAAACATGACCTCTCAACAGGAATTTATTCTCGGGCATGGTCTACTTTATGACCATGCAAAGGCTTGTGATTACTTTGCATCACAACCCGTGCTTCCTAGATTCCATTAGTGTACGTGCCAATGCGTTTATGTGTGAAAATAAGAGAAATCTTATTAAATTGGTGTTTGGTTTTCAAAATTAAACAATACTTCACCAGCAAATGCTTTTCAAAGACATTTGACCACTCAAACAACGACTACAGCTCTTTAAATAGAAAACGGGCCATTGTTTGAGGGGGAGAAAATGTCAAATATCTTCTTCATAAAACCTGTTTGTGATAATGGAAAAGGTTTTAAACAATAACGGGTTAACAATTAAAGGAGAGTTAATTAAGCTTAGCTTATGTGAGCCTTAACTGTTATGTGTTTATACCTTTAGGGAGTATATGTGCAAATATAAGTTTCTAGGTATGCTAGTTAAAAACATTAAGGACTATTTGTGCAATTTGTTAAACTTTACTTGCCTAATAAAACTTATAAGAGAAAAATAAAAAGTTTATGAAACTTGAGGGGGTGATTGTGTCAAAAACAAATTTAGTTTTATAACACACCACCCACCCCGTCTTTTACACACACAAACACACACTTATCGAAGTTTTTCCCTCCCTCGCCATTCGAAATCACCATACCTTGTTCTTCATTTCCAGTGATTATCAAGCGAAAGGTATAACTTGAAACTCGTTCCTCACTTCCTAAACTACATATATCTTAAAGGAATTAACGTTTCATCTACGATTGATCTCGAAAACCCTAAATCTTGAATTAGGGTTAGTCAAAATCAAAAGTGATTAAAATCTCAAATTGAATGCGGGGTTTTGTTTGTTTAGGAGTGTAGAACATTCGATTAATACAGTTTTGTGATTAGTTATCATACAAATGTATTCTTGATGATTCATGCTTGCGAAAATGTGGGTTTTTGGGATTTAGTGTAATTTGTTTGTAGGATTTATGCTAGAACGACGGTATTTACTTCCTTGAATGTGTTTGAGCCTTGAAAGGCATTCCTTGTTTGCTGTTTCTTGCCTGAATGTATTAAAACGAATATATATACTCGTTTTTGACCGTTCTGGATGATTCTATAGCTAAGTGTTGTTATAAATGTACCTAAGTGTTATTTAATTGTTAAGAAAGCTATTTGAACTATTCTTGATTTGTAAAATCAATGTTTGTCACATTGTGACATTTAAAGGCGAGTTAACAACACCTTCACGAGGCGAGTTAACAACTCCCTTCAGAAGGCGAATTAACAACACCCTTTCATAAGGCGAGTTAACAATACCCCTTCACAAGGCGATTTAACAATCCAATATAGGAGGCGATTTATCAATCATATATATGAGGCGATTTAACAATTCCTTTAGGAAGTGAGTTAACAATCCTCTATAGGAGGCGATTTATCAGTCTTATATAGGAGGCGATTTAACAGGAGGCGATTTAGCATTGTTTTACTTTAAGAAAGTTTAAGATTAAATCTTTCTGGATGCGATTTTTAACTCAAGTTAGGTAGCTAATTAAAATTGGTTAATTGCGCAACTTAAATAAGTTAAGTAGGCTATATAACAAGGTTCAACAAGAATATCTGAACACGTCTTAGGTACCTTATTCTCTATAAGTTAGTTTGAATAGGATTCCAAAAAGCACTATTTCAGTTGTCTTAATGCCTTTCACGTTATGCCCAATTAAGTTTCCCTTCGGATGATTTGATCTTAGTCAATCATGCTAAATGCCTTAATGTGCCTAATCGTAACATGAATCAAGCTTAAGTGTTCATCAATCAAAGGGCCTTATAGTGTGTTATATATAAAATTAGTCATATATATAAACTGTATTGGTCAAATCTTAGCAGAAACATGAATACCACTCAAGCTCAACAGAAAGCCCTTGATGATGCTCTTGTTGCCCCGGCAGACCGTCTTGAGTTCGGAAAATGCAACATGAGACTCAAAACAGATATCAAACCAAAAGAAGCTACATTTCAAGTGGTGCTGGATGCTCTTGCTCTCACTCCCTTCTACCAAGCATTCCTAATCACTGTAGAAGTTCCTGCTATTTATATGCAAGAATTTTAGGCTACAGTTTCTGTTCATAAGTCATCTATCAGATTCATGATAAACAAGAAGAAAGTCTCTCTCGATGTTGATATGTTCAGAGAAATTCTCTAGTTTTGCCCTAAAATTCTAGGATAAAAGTTTGAAGACCTCCCACTAGAACATGATATTCTCTCTTTCATCAGAGATCTTGGGCACACTAGGGACATCACCTATCTCACTGATGTGAATGTTGACTACTTACATCAACCATGGAGAGCATTTGCTACAGTCATCAACAAGTGCTTAAGTGGCAAAGAAACTGGAATGGACAAGATTCGTCTGTCCCGTGCTCAAATCCTCTAGGGTATGTTCCATAAGAAGAATATCAATTATGTGTATCTACTCTGGGAAGATCTCCTATTTCAGATTGAATACAAAGATGCTAAGAAGACAAACAAGATGTCATATCCTAGATTCATAAAGATCATCATTGATTACTTTATGTCAAAGGATTAGTCTATTTCGAGGAGAAACAAGATGTTTTGGCACACTGCTCGAGATGATACAATGTTTACTTCTATGAGATATATCTCCATACATAAAGATACTCAAGTATATGGTACCATTCTCCCAAAGGAACTAACAAACCAAGTAATGTTGAAATCCAAAGCTTACAAGACATACTACGCTTTTGCTTTTGGAGAGAAAACTCCAAAACCAAAGTACATTAGAAAGAAAGCTGATTCAGACACATCTCCCAAGAAGAAGACTGTTCAAGCTACTAAAGTTACCAGACTCAAGAGTAAAGCTAAAGTGACTAAATTTGATAAGAAGAAGCAACCTGCAAAGATGCCAAAAGCCAAAGGATTAAATGCATTATCTGAGGTTGCATTAACTAAAGCTGAGCAAATAAAGCTGGCTACCAAAAGAAGCAAGACTCAATTTTACAGCTCTCACGCAAGTGGCTCAGGTGATGAAGTTGACACTCAGTCAAAGGTTCCTGATGAGCAACAACAAAAGGTCACTGGTACAAATAAAGGAGCTGGTGTCACACCAGAGGTTCCCGATGTACCCAAATATGACTTAGAGAGTGATGAAGAATCTTAGACATTTAGTCAAGATGACAAAGATGCCGAAGAAGAGTCAGACAGGAATGATGACAGTGAAGAAACTGAATCAGATAATGACGGAGATGATCTTACTCATCCAAACTTGTCAACTTATAAAGCAGATGAATATGAAGAAGAAGAAGAAAAAGCAGATGATGAAGAAGTATCTTCTGATCAGAGAGTGTCAACACCACCAGAATATGAACTAACTGAAAAAGAAGAATATAAAAAGGATGATGATAAGGATAAGGAAGGTGAACAGGGAGAAGAAGAAAAAGATGATCTGTACAAAGATTTGAATATTAACCTGGAAAGAAGTGATGCTGAAATGACTGATGCTCAAGCAAATCAAGACATGAAAGATACTCACGTGACTCTAACAACTGTGCCTCCAGTAGTGCAACATCAAAGTTCTTCTGTTTCATCAGACTTGGTGTTAAAGTTCATTAATCCTTCTCCGAATATAGGCATTAACTCAATTTTAAATCAAGACACTTAGTCAAATACTCTCATCAATGTACCAGTTTCCGTTGCTGCAGAGACACATTCTTCTGATACAACAATTCCTCAACCACATATTCCCAACATTCATCCTCTACAACAAACACCAACATCCACAACAACAACAACTAATCTAACAATGACTTTGCCAGAAATTCCTAACTTTGCATCCTTATTCCAGTTTGATCAAAGGGTATCCGCATTGGAATCTGAAATGTTTGAGTTCAGGCAAACAAGTCAATTTGCTAAAGCTATCTCTTCAATTCTAGGCATTGTTGATACATACCTTGCTTCCAAGATGAAAGAAGCAATGGATGTGGCTGTTCAGCTACAAATAAACAAGCTTAGAGAAGAAACTCAAGCTGAGAATCAAGAATTTCTTAATCAGGTAGACTTAACCATGAAGGCAATAATCAATGAGCATGTTCAAGCTCAAGTCTCCAAGATCATGCCAAATATTGAGAAGTATGTAACAGAATCTCTGGGAGTTGAAGTGTTGGTTAGATCAACCAATCAACCTCAAACGTCTTACGCAGTAGCAGCTTCACTGTCAGAATTCGAACTGAAGAAGATTCTCATTGACAAAATGTACACCAATAAATCGATAGACAGATCAGGCATTCAGAAGAATCTCTACAATGCATTGGTCGAATCGTACAATACTGACAAAGACATCATTACCTCATATGGTGATGTTGTTACACTAAAAAGAGGACGAGATGATCAAGACAAGGATGAAGACCCCTTCACTGGATCAAACTAAGGGTCGAAGAGAAGGAGATTAGGCAAAGAAGTTGAGTCATCGAAAGAACCTAAAAATAAGGAGTCTAAGTCTATAAGTTCTTCAAAAAGTGCATTCAAATCTTAATCAAAATCCTTAGGCAAGTCTGCTCATGCAGAGGAGCATGATCAAAAGGCTGCTGATTTGGAAGATCCACATCAAGAGTTCAACACAGGAAATGAAGATGTATTTCCTGTATGAGAGGCACTGAATAAGGATGTATGGCATAGGAATCCATCAAGACCTCCAACTCCTAATCGTGAATGGCACAAAACAAATACTGTTGACAACCGACCACCTTAACATTGGATCATATAAATGGCTCAAGCCGCAGGCACTCAATCTTCGTTTAATGAGTTTTTGGCTACTCCCATCGACTTCTATGCCTTCATAATGCATCGGCTTAAAATTAATAATCTGACTCAAGAAGTTTTGACTGACCCAACCTATGATCTTATAAAAGGCACGTACAAGAGTGTAGTGGAACTAGAGTACCACTTGAACGAAGTCTTTAAAGCTACCAATGATCGATTAGACTGACACAATCCTGAAAGGAAGCCATATCCCCATGATCTCATCAAGCCCTTACCGTTAATCCTGAATGAACACGGTCGTTAAGTTATCCCCTTGGATCACTTCATCATCAATGATCTCGAATATCTGAAAGAAGGGAGCTCAAGTCAAAAATACACCACTTCCATCACCAAGATGAAAGCTGCTGATTATGGTCAAGTTAAAAGGATTGAAGACAAAGTTTCTCGAATATGGAGTCCGGTAAAAGTTGTCTACGACAAGCATACTTACTGGGGAACTTATCACTGGGGTCTAAAACTATAACAACCCGTAATTTTCATCAATGTAAATATCCATCTATTAAATTAGATGCATTGTAAATATCCATCTATTAAATTAGATGCACTGTAAATATCCATCTATTAAATTAGATGCAATGTAATATCCATCTATTATAAATATATCACCTTCTTACAGGGAAATTTTTTGCTTTATCTAAATATGCAACGTAACTTGCATCTCTAAAGTAAACGAGCTCACGCAACCTCTATCAATGCCATCTATATCTATGTTTATATCATATAAACATCCTAATATGTCAAGTCTATATCCTAATATCATTTTTACTAAGTACATTATCCATTTAATGTACTTTTCAAAACGTTATTTCAAAACAAGCATTAAACGTTAACGTTTACATCAAAACCTTAATTATATGTAATGTATACATATAAAATGAAAGTACAAGCCTTTAAAACATGTGTACAAGTATCAATGCACCAAATTTGAATATCTTTACCCTCCTAAATCAAGTTACAACTTTCTAAAGCATAATGCACAAATCAATAATGCAAGAAAGTCAAACTAGGTCATTTAAGCTCCTAAACCATGTTTAAACTTTACACCACTTTAACACAAGGTACAAGTACTTAATTCATGACTCCTAAACCCTAATCTATCCATAATCTTAACCCTAATCCATGTTTTAAAACCCTAAATCATAAAACAAAATCCTAAACCAAACCCTGCACCATTTTTCTTTCTTTTTGACCCATTTTTACTCCTAAGCTAGCACCCTAACACCTCAAGCACCTCTATGACTCACCAAGCAGCTACCCAAGTAGCTTACAAGCACCTCCATCACCTCCTTGTAAGCTACTTGTAAACAAAACACATCCTTGTCCTTCTTTCTTAGCCGTGGCCTCCAAAATACCCTCCAACACTTCATGGCTAGTTTCTAGCTTATAAGACTCACCTTACTAGCTCTCCTTAGTCACCTTAACTAGCCTTGACACTAATCAAACTCAAAACTTGGGCACAAAGGCTCCTTGAGCACTATAAATACACGAACCAAGCACCCTTTTCATTTCATCCCACACATCTTATCTCATACCTTCAAATGGAATTCTAGCCTTCCATAGCAGTAATAGAAGATCAAGAGAAGTCCTTAAGCTCAGAATAGAAGCCAAGAATCAAGAAAAACAAAGTCTTGAAGTCGTTACTAGGCATACGAACCCAAAAACCCCATTTCGACCCATTTTAGCTCAAGTAAGCCTAAGATCTTGTTCCATAAGCTTATATGCTGTACAATAATGTTCATAATACTCTTAAGATCATGTATAAACTCTTGTTTGAAGCTTTGAATCCTCAAACCCATGTGTTTTTGATAAAAACCTTAAAAACGATAAGTTTTGATTTTCTAGCTAACAAATCCTTTTTCTAAACTTTTGTTACATTAGAACATCTTATTTTAGCTTATTCTAATAAGCTATAACCTGCAAATATCATTTGTAATCTTAAAATAACCTTGCATGGCTTTTTGGACTTGTTTTGCAAAAGTTTCCATGCATATGGATATATATCGTAACTTTCTAAAATTTATAACTAAAGGGGCTGAAAATGTCATTTTATTAAATTTATAACTATAATGACCTATTTTGGCAAGTTTCAAAGTTAAATGTTTAAATTATATATACTTTATATATAAAGGACTAAACTTATAAACGTTTATAAACCATGGGTATATATTGCCAATTTTGCAAACTTATTAAAAATTATATTTTTATATTAATTATAAAAATATATATAAATTATTCTAGCTTTTGAAGAAACTTAAAACTATAATGTATCACATTACTAGGGAGCTTCATATAAGGGGTTTTCATTTGGGTATACGCTTTGACGAGTGTGCTGGATTTAGGATTTAAAGTATCTTGGCTCCTCAAACGTTTACTACATGACCTTTGAATTATGATGGCCTGAACAGTGATACGATATTTCCATAATAAATCCAATCAAAATGATATTTCATTATGACATAAAACATATCTAATCAAACTAAGACTTGACATATTACCCAGGTTGTGTGACAAAGCCGTTACTTTCATTTCATATACTTTTGCTATCAATCAGATTTCCCTATACTATTAAAGTAAGTTCATAGCCTTGCATTCAATCTTTTAAATGTTTTATAAACCCGCGAGGGGGATACATGCTTTAAACCATGAATGCAAGTATTTTTCTATATGCTATCATGATACATTATTGCCTAAGTCCCTACTTTTGCCATTAAGTCCCCACTATCATGAACCGTTAATTACTCGTCGGGGTAAGCGCGAATGCTGTGAATAGATATATTTAAGATTAGACTCCCCGTTGGTGTACCTATACTGTCGGTAACCAATAGCACACATTTGAATAACTTAACGGGTGTTTTAGCAAAGATACCCGTTGGGGCAATTATTTGTGGTTATTGATTAACCTAAGGCTTCGGTGTCATGAGCTTAGGGCAATAATATTATTTTCCATGATAATTGTACATGCATGTAATTATTATAAACTATGGGTGTATAACAACGTAACCTACTATTGAACTTGTATTCAAACTACTTTACTTAAACCTATGAATTTCACTCAACCTTTGTGTTGACTTTTTAACATGTTTATCTCAGGTAACTGAACATCTTATGGCACGGAGTGGCACGGACTTGAAGATGGCTAAACTGTTATCATTCAAACTTTATGTTTTCATGTAGATTTTGGGACCTCTGTTTGTAAAAACACTGATGAAATAATGAATGATAACTTATCTTTTAAAAATGTCTCTTTCGAGTCGTTTTCTATGATTATGACTGTTGTACTATGAAATAATACCCCAGATTAACCTTTGCTGCTATATGTGTAAAAATGGGGGTGTTATAGATTGGTATCAAGAGCCACGATTATAGAGAACAAGTTTGAAACCTTAACTATAACTACTTTTTTTTTCTAGCCAAGAAAGTTCTCCGTGCCACTACATTTTCAAAATAGTATGTAAAGATACATAACTATTATACTATTATATAAATAACTTATGTTATTTACCACTGGGTTATTAACAGAATGATGTCCATCTTGCATTTTTGAATAAGGTGCCTTAGAGCTGAATTATCAATGTGAACAATAGTTTTTTTTGAAAGAATAATATAGGAATCTAAATTCGACAAATGCAAACTAAGCCAGAAGTTCTTTTTCATTAACGGTGTAGTTTTTGTTGACTAAGATTAAGGGTTTTGCTTGCAAGTTGATTGGGTGAAAGTTTTTATCCATCTTTTGTTCTAAGACGGCTCCAACTACTGCGAAATGCAGCTTGCAACAGAAAATATACGTTTGTCAAATGTAATATTCCAATTGGGCTTACGTACACAAGGAGCATCATGTGAGTTTCTTCTTTCAATGAATTAAAACTTTTTTACAATCATCATCTGAATTCAAATGGGGGGAGTATCTTTTTTTTCAAAATTAACTTAGTTAGAGGTCGAGCAATTTTTGAGAAGTCTTTAATGAAACGTCGGTAAAAACTGGCATGTCCGAAGAAAGCTTCTAATACCTTTAATATTAGTAGGGGGTGGAAGTTTTGAGATTACATCGATTTTTGCTTTGTCAACTTCAAGTCTGGCGCTAGACACCTTGTGTCCGAGCACAATTCCTTCTTTGACCATAAAGTGACATTTTTTCCAGTTTTGGACGAGATGAGCATCTTTACAACATTGGAGCATTTTATCAAGGTTGTTTAGGCATGTGTCAAAAGAGTTTCCAAAGATGGAGAAATCGTCCATGAATACTTTGACGGATTCTTCAATCATATCGTGAAAAATTGGCAACATACACCATTGAAATGTGGTAGGAGCATTACATAAACTGAAAGGCATTCGCCTATAAGCGTATTTGCCGAAAGGATATGTGAATGTTATTTTTTCTTGATCATTAGGATCGATAGGAATTTGAAAATACCCAGAAAAACCATTGAGGAAACAGAAGTATTTATTTCCTGTAAGTCTTTCTAGCATTTGATCCATAAAAGGTAAGGGAAAGTGATCTTTTGCGGTTGCTTCATTGAGTTTATGATAGTCGATGCATACTCGCCAATCCATAATGGTTCTTGTTAGAACAAGTTCATCATTTTCGTTAGTGACAACTGTAATACCACCTTTCTTTGGTATACAGTGGATAGGACTAACCCAAGGACTATCGGCAATTGGATAAATTATACCGGTATCCAAGAGTTTTACGATTTATTTTTTAACAACTTCTTGCATATTTGGATTAAACCTTCTTTGTTTTTGGACAACGGGTTTCTTGTCATCCAGAAGCTATATCTTGTGTTTGCGGAATGATGGGCAAATACCAGGAATATTTGTTGTTTTCCAAGCAAAGGCTTGCTTGTGCTTTTTAAGGACAGATACGAGTTTGCTTTTCTTTTCTTTGGATAGCTGAGATGATATGATAACAGGAAGAAAAGAGGGTTCTTCTAGGAATACATATTCCAGATTATCAAGAAGAGGTTTGAGTTCGAGATCTGTAGGAGGTTCTTCGAGAGATATTTTGATCTTATAATCAGTATTGATAGTGATTTTTTCGAATGGTGCATCTTCAGTGTCGGATTCAGAGTCAGAGTTTTCATCGGTAGTCATCGCTATGAATTCATCGAATTAAGCAAAGATTTCTTCTTCGAGAAGGGTACCTTCAATGGAATGGAGAATTTTACTACCTTCATCTAGGAGAGCGTCAAAATCTTCTTCTAAGATTTCATCAATGACATCGATACTAAAACAGGTATCATCGTTTGAATAGGAGTGTTTCATCACATAATCGATATTGAAAATCATTTGTTCAGTTCCAACTCCAAGGTCGAGTTGTTTCTGTTTAACTCGAATAACTGCATCAGCAGTGTGAAGAAAGGGTCGTCCCAGAATTAGGGGAACTTTACTGTCTTCTTCTATTTTGAGAATAACAAAATCGACGGGAAATGTGAATTTACCAACTTCAACGAGCATATTTTCAACTATTTCAACAGGGTATTGGAATGATCTGTCTGCTAATCTTACGCTCATTTTGGTAGGTTTAAGATTTTTAAGAGATAATTTCGCATATAGAGAATATGGCATAAGGTTAATGCTAGCACCAAGATCGGCTAAGGCATTGCAGGAGAAAGTTTTGTTGAAATTACATGGAATAAGAAAGCTTCTGGGGTCTCCGAGTTTAGGTGAAACTTTATTTTGGATCATTGCTGAACTTTCATCGCTTAAGAAAGCGGCAAAAATTTGTTCGATTTAATGTTTGTTGCTTATGAGTTCCTTTAGAAATTTTCCATAGTTAGGCATTCCGGCTAAGACATCAATAAGAGGTACGTTGATTCGAACTGCGCGGATCATATCAAGAAATTTTCCGTATTAGGCTTCCATTTTCTCTTTCCTTAGACATTGAGGATACGGGATTTTCGGTTTGCATGGTTAGGGTAATGGAGTTTCTGGTATGTGTGTAATTACACATACCATTTACTTAATACAACGACCCTAAACGACAAAAAACACACATAAATGCCATAAATATGCTTGTTTTTGTGTTTGTACTGTGCAGGTACCAGATATTCACTAAAGAACAAAAATCGAAGCCAAGCCGAACAAAACCAAGCACGGAACGGGAAGAGAAGAAAAAGTCAAAGTCAAAGTCAACTAAAAAGTCAACCCCGAGAAGTCAAAGTAAAAACCAAAGACGAAATCAAAGAAATACTTAATGGGCCCACCCGTACCCATTTAATGGGCCGGGTCAGCCCATTAGTGTATTATGTGAAGACTTAAAGCCCAAATTCCCTTTGAAATTAAACACGGCCCAAATCCTGGCCCAAACATTAAACTGGCCCAATCATATCACCGTTAACCATAAAACCCTTTTATGCTTACACCGTTAGTCCTTCAAGGACTAACATTGTTAGTCCAAAAGGACTAACGGTGCAACCCTCACCTAACTCCAGGGACTAATGATGCAAAGTATAAAGGACGATGGATGCAATACCACATTACACTTTGAGGGGCCAAACTTGCCCAACTTAAAAACTTCACCCCTGTTTATACCCAAACCTTTTTATACCCTCCTTTCCCGCCAAACCCTAACCCCACTACAGTACATCCCTGTCACACCCTGCAACATCCCTCCAAACTTCACCCCTTGACAAAACAGCTTAACCCAACATCTTACAAACCCCCAAAAACAGGTTGGCAATCCTATGCCTTCTCATTGGACAAGTTAAACAAGGGTTCAGATCATATGGATTGGGGACCAAGAAATAATGGAGGGTCAAGATTAATGCTTCGAGCCTCTCACCAAACAAACACAAGAAACACAAGGCCCTGAAGACCTGGACTGCTTATAAAAGAAAGAAGAAGACAGAGATAAAAAAAAGTTAACTAGGAGTAGGAGTAGATTAATTTAATGTTTAATTTTTTTAATTTATGTTTTTAATCTTTTAAAACTTTTTCAATTTAACTTTTCCAGCTTGTAATCACTTTATGTTTTAATGAAATTCCAAATTTTTATGCAAATCTGTCTTAATATATTCAAACTGCTTATTTCACTTGCTTATTTTAAGTGCTTTATTTTCTAGTCCTAAATGCATACATGTGCTTATTGATCTTTAATATTGATTTGTATTGAGTTTTCTTAAGAATGTTTAACCCGTTTAAGCTAAAAAATAAGATTTGGCTTCTTTAAGGAGTGTTTGGGTCAAGGACTCAAAATGGGTCAAAATGGGTAAAAAATTGTTTTTGGTATCTAATTCAGTTTTAACTAGCTTATATTCATTCTTTAATATGGTTTTCATAAGTTCAAATTCAGTTTTATAAAGTTTTTGGTTTATCTCATCATTTTTCAAAACTGCTAGTTCATAACTGTGTACTTTTTGGAGTCATAATAGTATGTTAAATATGTAGTGTTTTTTGTGTCAAAATGGGTCTCCTAGTGCATAACTTACCAACTGTCTTCAGTTTTAAATATGAGTCTGCAAAATGCCATTTCATTCAAAAAAGCCAAAAACCACAAGTAATGTAGCTGTCAGACTTTCCTTGCTAATTCTAGCTTATTTCTTAGGCTTATTTGTTTACATCATGCTTATTCATGTCTATAGGGTATAGTTGTTATAAGTTTGTTAGCTTTTTCCTTAGCTTAGTTAGTCTTAACTTTAGTTTTAAATCTGTCAAAAGCCTTTAAATATTTTTATGCACACTGAGTATCTAGGCTTTTTCATTTGCTTTTTCTTTATTTAGTTGTTGTTCAAAATGCCTATTTTTCCTTCCTAGGTGCTTATTGGCCTCTAAAATCCATCAGTTTGTAGTTTTTTGCTTATTCCATGTGCTTAAATAGTCTTAAAGATAAGCCCAAAAGTGCCCTTTGTGGCTGTTTGCCTGCTGATTTTGACCTTTTGGCCATTTGCTTCATTTAGCTTTTTAGGCTTATTTCCTATGCTTATTCTTGTTCTACTTGCTTATTAGGATAGGTTTTAGTCCAATCTTAGCTTATTTAGTTTAGTCCTAGCTTATCTACCCAAAATACCAAAACAGTTTTAAAAGCCATTAGACCTTTTAAGCTAAACGGTCTCCTTTTTAGTTGCTTATTTCAGGCTTATTTTTAAGTTTTGTAAAAACTCCTTTTTTTAAGTTGCTTATTTCCAGCTTATGTATAAGTATTTAAAAGAAAATTTGAAAAAAAAATGTTTGATAAAAAAGGAGAGGCACAGGGGTCGAACCTGTGACCTCTCCCTTAGATAGCAAGAGCCTCACACACACACACACAAACCAACTGCCCTAGGGTCTTTTTCCGGTTAATACTTGCATCATTAAATATTTATATGCATTTTCATTTGGCTTATCAGTTCCTTATTTGCTTATTTTACTACTTATTGCTTTAGCATTCTTCCAGTTTTATATTTTTCCTACATTCCTTATAAGTTAAAGTATTTTTTTGTATTTTTTCATAATTTTTATAATTAGTTTACTATTTTTAATCATTTAATTTCTTTAAAACAGTTTTTAAATCATAAAAAATTATTAAAAATCAAAAAAATAAAATTCTTTTTTTCAAAATTTTCTTTTATCATGTAGGATCTAGGAAAAATAAAATTGCATCCGTAGGGTTAATTTTGTAAAATTTTGTTTTTTAAAGAACGGGATTAAATCCCGTTTACGTTTTTTGTGTTTTTAAGCTCAAATCACTTTCGTTTTTGGTCTAGTTTTATTTGTTCTTACTTTTTAGTTACTTAGGGCTTATTAAAAGTTAAAAAATCATTTTAGGATTAAAATTCAATAATTTAGGTATTAAGTCGCGTTCGTTTTTAAGTCCCGTTCTCGTTTTTTGTGTTTTAAGTTTATTTGCCTTTATTTTTATGTTCTCGTAGACTTAGGTTTTCCTTTTATGCCTTATTTATGATCCCCGTAGAATTTTAAGTCATTTATTTGCCTTTTTATGCTTTCCCGTAGTTTTAAGTTTAATTTCCCGTGCCTTTTTATGATTTTCCCGTAGTTTTAGAAAACCCAATCAAATCCTTCTTTATTCAAGCATCCAATTGTCAAACCAATAACGTAACCGTCAATTTCACGCTTCGTTGGGGAGAAACGACCCGGGTCTGGTTTTAAACTTTGTGGATAACGAAGTGAGAAACCGATACTTTCGGTTACTATACTACTACTATTGATATTATCCTATTTGTTATATATTTATATATTTATTTATATTTATATATAGTAATGGAGAGTTATCAGTTTCCTTGACTGGTTTTGGATTTTGAGTTTTCGGTTGTGGTGTAGGTTCTTCGTCTTCGTCATCGCTATCGAAATTGATAGGATTTTCAGAATCGGTTGGTTGATCATTTGGATTTACTGGTGGTTTGTAAGATTTACCACTTCTTGTGAATACGGCATTCGCATGTTCATTTCGAGATTGTGGTGGTTGATATGCTTTAGAATTGTGTTCTTTTGGGTTTGGTTGAGTGTTACTAGGAAGAGATCCAGAGGGTCGACCAGATTGTTTGTCAGCAAGTCTGTCAAACTTGGTTTCAAGGTTTTGAATTGAAGCTTGATGGTTTTTGGCAACGGTTTCGAGTTGAGTTTTGAGATCCATGAACGTTTCTTTAACAAAAGCATTGGTTGATTGTTGAGATTTCATGAAATCGTTGAGTTGTTTTTGAAGATCATAAGGTTTTTCATCGGTAGTTGTCTCGGTTGTAACTACTTCGTTCGTTTGAACGCCAATTATCACGATTCGAGTCTCGGTCGCGGTAATCATTGTAAAAACGAGTCTTACGAAATGTTTGCATGAATTTAGCTTCTTCTTGACAAGACATATGTGTATCATCTTCATCAAGATCGGTTTTAGTTCTTTTTAGCATGGGTTTGGAGTTCTTTATACTGAGCATCCATTTTCAAGGTCATGGCATCCATTCGGGCCATAATTTTGTCAGTATCAGAATTACTGCTACCTTCATCGGCGAAAGCAACGGTTTTTTAAGAGATGATTTAGTTTTTTTATTTTTAGCCCAATTGAGCTTGAGTAAGACTTTGTCTTCCAAAAGCTGATAAGCTTGATTTGGTGTTTTATAGAGGAAAATATCACCAGCTGCGGCATTCAGAACTTCTTGGGTAATTTCGTTGAGACCATAATAGAAGATTTTGATAATGTTACCTTTGGACAGATTGTGACCATGACAGTTTTAGAGCATTTCCTTCATACGAAGCCAAGCGTCGGTTAGAGATTCGTTTTCATGTTGAGAGAAAGCTCGGATTTCTTCGAGGAGTCGGTCGAAAAGTGATGGGGAAAGAATCGGCTAATGAAAGCGGTTCGAAGTTCATCCCATGTTTCGATGGTTCCTTCGTTGAGTTCATCAAGCCATGTTTTTGCTTCCCCAGGAAGGGATAGGGGAAACATCATTAGGCGGACGGCTTCATTTTCAGTATCTATGTATTTAAACATATCACAGATTCTGAGGAATTCATGAATGTGTTTATGAGGATTAGTTTTGGTTGTACCATCAAATTGGTTTCCTTTGACAAGAGTCAAATGATTACCTTTGATAGAAAATTCGTTAGCGGTTTCAGGAATAGTGATTTCGAAACCAGGAGTCGGAGCGACAACACGGTCTACAGCCCACATGGGTTCATCATCCATTGGAAAAAGATTTTCAAGAGTAACTAGAAAGTGACAGAGCATATTTTTGCCATTTTTGGTCTGTTTTGGGTTTATTTTGGTTATTTTAGGTATAAATGGATATGTGTATTTTACACTTATCAGTGCAGTTGGAAGTTACTTTCTTAATCTCATCATAGGCACCTGCAGCTGCCATGAAATCAAATTCCTCATACTTGAGTTGGATCCCTGCTTCATCCTTTTGAGCAATCTGTAGTTGTGTCTGAAGATAAGCAGCATCCCTTTTCCTTGGCTTTACTGTGCAGTTGCTGGCATAATGACCCTCTCCACTGCAGCTGTAACACCTTATCTGATTTCCATTAATACCATTACCATTACCCTCAGTCGGTGTTGTAACAACATTTCCATTCCCATACTGATTTGCAATTTCTGAAACAACACTAAGCCCATTCTGATTCTCAACATTCTGAGTACCCTGATTCTGAACTGCATTCTGTAACACCCCCAAAATGGGTCGCAGCAGAATATGGGTTTGGGGGTGGTACTTCATAGATCAACATCAAAAGATATATAAGAACGATCTTAAAAAGTGTCGTTTAAAACCGATACATTGGATTTAGCAAAGTGTTGTTACAAAAGCCCGAAGCTTTACTTGTTCATTGTTAAATTATACAAAGATTCTAGTTCATAACAAATGTTTCTCCAAAATGTAATGCAACCAAATCTTTAATGAAAATGACTTCCAAAATAACGACCACCAATGTATCTCTTGTCTTGTACCTCATTGATCTTCTGAGAAAACATGCTTTAAAACGTCAACAATAATGTTGGTGAATTCATAGGTTTGTAAATTATATAAGTGTAGGACCGCAAGATGTCCCCCGTGATAATACATCAAATGTAAACATCACAAAATGTAATTACGTTTCCCTAAGCTCATGACACTGAAGCTTGACATATATGAATTGCAATATAAATTGCCTACATTGCCCTTGATGATGTTCTAACCCGGAACATCCCAAATCCGACATGGTATACGTTCGTCTCCAGTGAAAGCTAATCACCCGAACGGGGGCGTCACTCCCAAATAGTTCTATTTATAACATTCACGCTTACAAATCCAGTAATTTAACAGTTCATGATAATGGGCTCATTGGGTTATCGCTACTTAGACAAACACGTAATCAGTTTAAATATGAAATGTCCACTTGCGTCCAATTGTAAAACAAAGCATATTCTCACCCCAAAACTTGTAAATCATTATAAAGGTAAAAACATGGGGCTATGAACTCACCTCGAGTGAGTAAATTGACAATGTAAATCAAATGCGTGGAAATGCGTCACAAATACGCCCGAATGCAACCTAATTGATTATAGGCCGTATGAGTACTAAGCACTTTGATTAACTAATACCATATACAATTCTATATAGCTACATCACCATCTAATTGTGTTTATGAAATCATATTTATAAAGTAAAAACGTTTATAAATATCTCTTTAGTAAAAACGGCGTAACTTTATCGTTTTAAGTCCGTTTCTTACGTTTCTTATGTCCACGCTTTCGTATTAAGACGAGTTATCAAAATATTACATTTTCATATTTTAAGTCCTCTGGTGAACAGTACTTTTTACTGTTCATATACTTTTATAAAATTATTTTTATAAAATTAATCGTCGTAAACTCGTAAATGTCGTATTTTATTCGTTTTAACTCCGTTTTTAGTGATTCTTTCGAGCACGTCTTCGTAATTAAAAGTTCTATCAAATTAATGATGTTTTCAAAATATATATATCTGATGTGAACAGTAACTTTTATAAAAGTATTTATTATCGTAAACTTGCGTAATTCATAACTCCTTCGTTATTGATCATAAAATTATGATTCTTAATGTTTTGGAATCCTAAAAATATGTACTATCTGAGAAAAATAACCATTTGTATATATCAGAAGTGAAACTTAAAAAGTTTTTATAAAATTTCTTTTATAAACGCGTTTATTATCGCGTAACTTGTAAATTACGTATCTCCTTCGTTATAAATCGGTTTTTCGAGTTTCTTACATTTTTGGAATCCTCATGAGATGTAGTATTTTATAAAAATATAAAATCAATAGGTTATATTTCGAATTAAAACAGAAACTTTTGAGGTTTTTGTTAAAATGTGTTTTAAACTTGTTTTTGTAACTTTTTAGTTTAATCACCTTGTTACAAGTCCTCTAATGTGATCAATACACAACCTTGTGTATATTTATAGTCCTCTAGTGTATAAGTCCACAATATGTCCAAGGATCACAAGATCCTTAATAAGTAACTCTTTTTATACCATTTACTTATATATATACTTTATATTATTTAACCAACACTCATATAGTGTATATACTTGCTTTACAACATGATCATAACATCAATATATCACATGACAAAGTTTACTAAAACCATAAACAAGAATAAAAACGTGATTTTGCTAAATAGAACATATATACACAAAAATTGATAAATTGTAAAAGACTTAAAGGGTTTTTAGATTACCTTAATATGATTTACAATGTTGAACCACAATATCTAAACCCCAGTTTTAAGATATAAACCAAAGCGTGCACAACTTGAAAACCCAGAAATTCCAATTAGAAACCCTAACTTGCTTCTTGCTTCAATACTTGTAAAACCTTTAACACCCCTTCAAAACGCCTTAGGTTATCAGTAGGAGAAGAGTGTGTTAATTCTTGTATGGTCATGAGAAATTCTGCTATGAATTTATAAAGAAGGTGTTTGATGCCGTGGCTTATGCAAGAGAGAAAGAGAGAGTTGTGTGAAATTTTACTAAGTAAAATGAAGTGTAAGTGTTTCTCTTTCTAGTTTAAAGAGTTATATAAGTCATATGCTAGTCAAAGCAACTTGTAAGAAAGTCTAGAGACATGATGAGGGTTTTTAGGGAGCCATTGGTCAAAAGTATGGGAAGTATGACTTGAAATGAATTGATAGAATGTACAAAAGACACCAAAGTGGTGAATTTTGTGATATTTCTTTGATACAATCCCCCTAATACTGGCCATATATGTATACACATGATATAATATTTGTAATTTTTTATTTTGAGTAATAGTACAATTGTTGGGTATTTTTTGAAGCATCGAAGAGTTTTTGGTGGATCCGTATTGCGAAAACATTTTTATCATGATATTTATACACTTACGCAACAAATAAAAATAAAATAATCAAAGTTAATAATTATCCTCAAAATAATTACTTAAAACTTGCTTGATGTAAACATTTGATCGTTTGATGCCCGTTTACATTGAATGATCATTTTTAGCTTACGCGATTTAACTTAACGTTTACGATTTAAAAGCAATCGCGTACAATACTAAAGATACATAGTGAATTTATTGACGACGTCAATGACCCTAAAACACAGGGTGTTATACTCGACGTCTCAAGTCTACATCAATACCGACATTTGTTTCACCCAGACTTAAATCACATAGGTATTAAACAAACAACAATAAACATTGTAGGATATCAAAGAAATAAGTTTTTTTTGTCTTAACATTACATTTTTTATAAATGAAAACCAAAACAATACTCAACAAATAATTAGATAAATTATTTTTGAAATTGGAAAGAAATGATTTTATGTCTAATTATTTCAAAATTCAAATCTAGCCATTTCCCCCACAAACCAAGTGTCACTTTCACCAAACAAGTTTGTCACCTACAAAAAGACAAAAAACAGGAGCGTCTGTCAGGTCGGTCCCTTAAATAGGCCAGCGGCCCTCTTAAATATCTGGCGGCCCCCTAATATATCTGGGACCGCCGTTTCCTGACAAGCTATTTTTTTAGCTCCTATAAATAGTGAGTCACCGCCAACTATTTTCACAACCCTTTTGCATGATTTTCTCCTCAGTTCTTTCTCTCAATAGATCTCACTAACTCTCTCTAAATGTTTGATCATTTAACTTGTTTAATCTTGTTTAATTGTGATCCATCTTCTACCTTTCCTTCTTCCCTCAAGTGCAAGAGAAGAACTTCGGTCATCTTCAAGATCTTAAGTTATGTAGTCTAGTTAGCCCATTTGTAACATTTTGTTACAACATAAAGCTCGAAGTCCATGTCTTCTAATCTTTAGTATGTGTAGATCCGAAATGTGTATATATTTGGATGGTTTATTGTTGGGTTGGTTAGTATTTTAGGCCTTAAAATACATTGTGAAGTGGTAGATTGGTTCTAGCTAAGATTAGGACTCGACATTTAGCTTAGTGTCAGAAAATAATGTAAGCGACGCGATTTATGTGTTTTAGGCATAAAACAACAATGGTTTCTTATGTTAGCCCATAAAACATAACAAGTTTTTGTGAAACCCAAGAAAAACTGAAGAAAAAAGAACTCACATCTAGCTTAGTGTCTAAAAATAATTGTAAGCTTGGTAAAATAGGTTTCTCCTCCAAAGGGAGCTGTTGATAAGGAAGTAACTCTCGAGTTGGATACTCGAGGAGTGGAGTAGGGCGAAGAGGAGCTTCGTGACCGAACCATTATAAATCATCATGTCGATTTTTGCATTTTCTTTACCCTACGCTTTAACTTATTTATTACCATTTATCCTTACTTTGATACTTGCATTGTACTCAGATTGTTGAATGGTTTTAAATCTATGTTATTAAAGCTTGTGTAAGCTCTTTGTGCTAAATATTGCTGAGTGTGGTTTATATTGTTAAATATGCTTTAGCTACTGTAAACCTATGATCGTGCACTTCTCATATTGCTCAAACTTGATTGTGATTTGATATACAGAAAGATCTAGTTCCAAAAACCTCATTCATGGAGGCTGTCCCATAAATTGGGGCGTCCCCTGATATACTATGGTCGCCCCATTATTATAATGGGACCGTTGCCGGTAGAGAGAGTATTGTAATTCTTGATCTTAAAGTTTTTAATGGAAATGTATTCACCCCCCCCCCCTCTACAGTTTCCATAAACTACTCTCAAATAGAGTTATCATAATTGACTACATAAAATCAATGGATAACATCACGGATCTGCTTACGAAAGGCTTAAGCAGAGAGTTAGTTAAAGAGTCGTCTAAAGGAATGTGACTAAAGCCCTTAAAGGAATGAGTTTCTATGAAGGAAAACCTAACCCAGTTGACTGGAGATCCAAGAACTAGGGTTTAGATAGGACAACCTAATCATAAAATTAGGGAAGTAACATAAACAATATGGGGTTTAACATAATATGTAACATCCTAGTCCATTCCTATAACAAAATGTGGACTTGTTGAGTTAAGCATATGGCTTTTAATAATTCAGATGAAATCAAAAGCATAATGATTCGAAGATGAAATCGTAACAAAACGATAATAAGTTTTTACTGATTCGGATGAATCACCTATGGGAAGAGAGTAGTCGCTTCGAAGGAATTATAGGGGCGCAATTCCTAAGAGCTCATGCAAACCATGATAATGCTCATGACCAAACGGCACGGACTTATGAGGACATGACAAGGTCAAGGATAGTCATGTTGAGTGTGTATTGCGTCGTCTACAGTAAACAGAGCTGATTCAAGGAACATTGCGTCTACTCAGATCTCCGAGGCCTAAGTGAAATCTCACTAAGGGATGGTTCAGAGGGCCACACCCTACCTAGTCAAAGCAGGACTCAACCGCAGAAATTTCGTCAAAACTTTTGTGTGTTTTCGACTAATTTCCATTCATGTGGGGGATTGTTGGAAAAATAGTTTGGCAAAATATGTTTTTGGAAACTTTGAACATTATTTATATTTATATTAGCTTGTCGTTTTGCGTTCTCCTTGAAGAGAGCTTCGCAATGACTAAAGTATGTCCAAAATGGTGATTTAATATGATTAATAATCGTGTCCCAAAGTGAGACACATAAAAACCACAAAAACTGGGAAAATGAAAGTATCCACATCGCTCAAATGTGAAGTGTAAAGGGTGGTTATTCTGTTCTTTCTAGTTTTTTCCCTGTAATCTAATTTTTGAATAGATTTAAAAATTTTTGAATAATTTGTACAAAATATTTTTGTGTTTATTAAATAGATACAAATCGGGTTTCTTTTTAATTGACTTGTATAATTATGGGTTATGGCATATATATTTTCGTGTGGAAAAAGCTATACAAATCAGCTTTCTTTATAACTGATTTGTATAATTATGGAAGAATATATTAATCTTGGCAGCGCAAGAATTTTTTTTACTAAAAATATAGCCACAGACCTCAGTTTAAATTGAAAACAGTTCAAAAATAAAAAGCTCCACAGCAACCAAGTTTTTTTTTTTCCAGAAATCCTTTCGATCAATCATACGACTTCCTTCCCTGATGATAGTCAGGCAAGTTTGTCAGTCCGCTTAACAACAGCTTTGAACGTTTTACCCTGGAGATAGACGACGAATCTGTTTTTAAGGCAACACTGCCTCTTCCACGACCCTTTACTCTTTCTTTAATTAATCGTTCATAGTGTCTGTCTTCTCTCTTCTACCGATCCATTCTGTCTGTTTATTTTTGGTTATATTTATTTTCTGTTAATTATATATTAAGTGTATATGATTTTTATTTTAATAAAATGTACAATGTTTTCCCTACAAAGCCTTATTGGGTTCGAGGTCTTATCGGTTTGAAAAATGCTTATTGGTCGGGTCATATCGTGTGTTAGAAAATCTTACCGGGTTGGGTTTGACAAACCCAATAACGCCAATATTGTTATAGGTTGGATTAGTAGGTTTATTCTCTATCCGGTTATCGGTCTACCGAATAAGCCCAAAATAATATATATTTTCTTTTATTCATATTTTTTAATAATAATAATACAATAATTTGCACAATGTTTATGGTTACGTGCTAGTTTTAGTACTAGAAATGCCGATCGTCATGTTTTGTTGTTTTAATAATACGTAGTACAATCCTTGTACTCTATGGCCAATGTCACTCATGTTAAAAAAGTGAGTCATTGGCTTTACAAGTGTTACTAGGTGAGGAAGATGAGTAAAGATATGGTAAAAATTCGTTTATACCTCTCCATTCGTGCATCAGCACAGTAAATTCATGGTGGAACCTAAGTTCGAAATTCTTAATTGGGTATGCATTCTAGATGCAGCGATTCAAGTTGCTAATAACAGATTACTCTAACCGTTTATAAGTGACTACTGATTCGTACTTTTGATTCATATTTCTTTATTAGACTTTTGTCTTGGTTTTTTGTCCCCTAATCATATTGTATCTGAAATTGTGTATTAATGTAATACATTTTGGTCAAGTTTTCTTCGTCGCCGTTTTTGATGTTATTTTCAAGTTGTGGTTAGTGATTAAGAACTGTTAAAGGTACGTTATACCTCAAAACGCCTCTCATTTGATACACGTTTCCCAAATGCTATATCTTATATCGCTTTGAACATGTACTCTATTATAACCTACGGGTGTGGATAATGCAAACAAGAATGTGGATCAACACTGATGAAATGAGAGCACTGTTACAAAATGGAGTTTAGTTCTTTCATTAATTAATTTCATCCTTTTTAAAATCTCCTACACGTTTAAATGCCATCATACATTAAGTAATTGGAAAACTTTAGACCCAAGTTTAACGACTAAATTGGTACCATATTAGTCCTTTTTTTATTTGCTCATTTGTAATATATCCCGACAACCCGAATCACCCGACCCGATATAACCGGACCTGACTACCACCCGAACCCGATAACCCGATTCCCTTTCGGGTCAGTTGCGGGTGAGTTTTTAAAAAGCAAAACCCGACTCAACCCGATCCGACATGACCCAATAACCAGATAACCCGACCCGATAAACACCCGCTACATGGATCAAGGATGATTGCAATGAATTGGATTTGAAATAGATGTACTTTTGTTTTTGTACATTTTAGAGACATGTATATTTTTACCTTTTAACTCATGGCTAACACACCAGAGCAAACCAAAGCGTCTTGGAATCTGAAAGTCATTCAGCTAAAGGAAAGCATCTCTTTATTATTATTAATAAATAATAATAATAATAATAATAATAAATAATAATATTATTATTATTTATTAATATTGTTTTATTATTATTATTCTTATTCTTATTATTATTATTTATAATAATTTATTAATATTTATTATTATTATTATTGTCAGTATTATTATTTATTATTATTTTGTTATGATATATATGAAATATTGAGTATTAATTTTTCTTATAATAAATATTATTATTTTATTATTTAAAATTATTATTATTATTGATTATATTATTTTATTTATTATTATATTAATTTTTTAAGTTTTAGTAAAAAATTTGAATTACATTACATTGCGAGTCAACCAAACACTACAAATCGACTAAGTTCATCAATTTACAATTTACAACCATTAACAATTACAACTCATTCCAATTCTTTGAATGACAATACATCAAATTAACAATTTTTTTCCCTGAGATATTACAATACCAACAAAAACATTCTGTGAACCAAACGGCTCCTAAAAGTTCAACTTCAGATATAGGTTATATGCTTAAAATGTTTGGAGTAAACTACAAAATACATCCTTGTGGTTTGTCACTTTTCACACTAAATATCCAGTCAGAAATGTTTGGCAATATACATCCATCCGTTAGTGTAAGTCAAGCACATTGCATCCCTCGGGACTAATAATGGAATTTTTATATATGTTATATTCGTTATCCTACCACAAGTCAAACATTCCTATGTAAGATCATTCCTCCACTCCTCATAATTACCTCCATTTCATCTTCTGTTTTTCTACCACCCTCCATCCACCCCCCACCACCACCACCAAGAATCTTTTTCACCACTCGCCAACACACCCAACCGCAATCTGCTGCCTTTTCACCTCTGCAACTAACAAGAGTAGCCCGGATGGGGTGTGATTGGAGTAATTTTATTAACAGGAAGTGTTTGAAGTAATTAGTGGATAACGGAGATGACAATAAACATTACACTGTAATCCCTACTCCCTTGGTGTAATGTGTTTGACTTTTACCTAACGGAGGGATGCAATTGCCAAAAGTTTTTAACATGGATTTTTGTGACGAAAATAGGTAATTCATTACTAGTAGCATTATATGCTTGCATGACCTTCATATACGGATCATCGTGAAAAGGTGAGATGGCTAGCGAGGCCAAAAGATACTTATTTAAATCATCTGAAGAGTCAGAAGGAGTGTTTCCTGGTGAGGCTGGGAAATAGTCCGGTGAAGCCGGAGTATAGTCAAGAGTGTTAGTAGAGGAAAAAGCATCCTCAACATTAGAATCAGATAGGATAGTAATAGGGTGGGTAGATGAAGACATCACTTTGTAACAACCTAGTGGGAATAACATAAGTTATTTATATAATAGTATAATAGTTATGTATCATTTACATACTATTCGAGAAATGCAGTGGCACGGAGGACTTTCTTGGATAAAAAATGTTATAGTTTAGGTTTTAACCTTGTTCTCTATAACCTCGGCTCTTGATACCAATTTGTAACACCCCCTAAATTGACATATAGTAGCGGAAGCTAAATTGGGGTATTACTTCATGAATTAACAGTCATAATCATAGAAAACGACTCAAAATAGACATTTTGGAAAATTTAGTTATCATTCAATATTATTTCAGAGTTTTACAAAATGAGGTCCCAAAATACATATGAAAACATAGAGTTTGAATGATAACAACTTGGACGTCCTTAAGTCTGGTATGTGCTTAAATACACATACCTTCTACCTAATAAAACGTGCCTAAATAACCACAAACGGACATAAAATGCCATATATGTGCTTGTTTTGCTTCGTGTACTGTGCATGTATCAGATATTTAGAAAAGAACAAAAACAATGGCAAAATGGACGAAACCGAGCACGGGATTGGAAAGAGCGCGAAATATATAACAACCCACAATTTTCATAAATGTAAATATCCATCTATTAAGTTAGATGATGTACAATCTATCAGTTATATATAAACTCACTTTTTTTAGGGAAATTTTTCGCTTTATTACATTACATTACTTTGCCAATATCTCAATATGCAATATAACATGCGTAACTTAAGTTAACGGACTCGGACAACCTACATATGGCAATCCTATCTTCATATATGTCAAGCAAACATCATAACATGTCAAGTCAATATTATAATATCATTATTACAAGGTACATATCCTAAAAGGTACATTTGCAACATCATAATCAAAATGGGCTTTAAAACCATTTATCGAATGCTAGGAACCCTAACCTCATGAAAAGGTCCTAATCTTATGGAAGGGTTAACCCCTAAAGTAAATGCACAAGCTACTAAAGCATATGTACAAGTAATATGATATCTCATTTGAAATATAAAATCTCTTCAAGTCAAAGTACAAATCTCTAAAAGCTCAATGTATAAGTCATTAAGCATGATCTCTAAAATAGCCGTTTTACCTTCGTTTCCATTCTAATTTCTTCACCACCACTTAAGCAAGTTACTACACTCATTTTACAAGGTGTAAACCCTAAATATTCTATTCATAAGCTTTCATACATCTTTTTACACTCAAAACCCTAATTCAAAACCCTAAACCCTAAAACCAAGCTAGATTCTAAACCATGACCTGTTTCTTGGCTTTTATCCATTGTAAACCCAAACCAACACTCAAATAAGTTGTAAAAACTTATTTTACAATCATATCAATCCTATTCAATCATTATTTCATCATTACTTCATCATTTTACTTCACTTGTACGTAAAACATATCCTAGAAACCCTAAATGTACCTAATTGGTTCATTTAACCCGTTTACTCGTTTTAAACCATTCTAATCCCAAATAACCAACCAAGGGCCATTATAAACTCATAAAATAAGTTTACAAATCATCATCTATCATTAACTTGGCAATGTGCAAGAAATCAAAGCCTAGAAAACCTTAACGAATCCAGAAAACCCTAATTATGCCCTAATTATCATTTTGACCCGTTTTCTCATTTTCTATCCATTTCAATTCAAACCACTTATCATTTCTCGTTAATTATCCAATATATAAGCCTCATGAACACATATTAACAATTACATTGCATTCATATACGAATTTTAAGCTTTGAAACCCATGAAAACCCTAAACGAGCCCTAGTTGAACCCGTACTCCCATTTCTTCAATTCTAATCCGTTTTAACCCAAACGAATTGCTAATCTTTGCTAATTACTTTAATACCAGACCTTAACAACCTATTTCATCTATCCTTAATCATTATAAACACAATGTACCTTGGAAAGACTCTTGAAAACCATGCCGAGCCCAAAACTGACCCGCACCCTTTCTAACTTCATTTTGACCCACTTCATTGATAATACTTTATATAAGCCCTAGGATTTGTATTCCATCATTCCTAATCAAGAGTATGCAAAATATAAGCCAAGAAAGTCAAGAAAATCCTCCCTAGTTGAACCCGTACTCCCATTTCTTCAATTCTAATCCGTTTTAACCCAAATGAATTGCTAATCTTTGCTAATTACTTTAATCCCAGACCTTAACAACCTATTTCATCGTTCCTTAATCATTTATGACACAATTTACCTTGTTAGAACCTTTGAAGAACCCGTCAAACCCAAAATAGACCCGGTTTGCTTCTCTGACCATTTTAACTCCTCTAAATTGCTACCATGAGCAAATGACCACCCAAGAACTCTTCTAGAAACCTTCAAGCAGCTTATGCACCTACTTGGACCAATCCTTGGTCGAAATTATGAGCACATGGTCACTTGTTTCTTCTTGTTGTAGCCGTGGCATGCAAGGAGGCAAACACCTCATCCAAGCTAGTTTCTAGCCTATCCAACACATCCTCTAGCCTCTCCTAGTCACCCCCTAGCTGCTCCACACGTCCCATACCAGAATCATAAGCTTACTTAACCTCTTTGGTCTCAAAATACTATAAATAGGGACCTTATGTCTTCATTACAACTCGCACCCACCTTCATCTTTCTATAACCCATTAGGAAGCAATCCTTTGCTCCCTTATGATCCTAGGATCATTAAATAAGGTCAAAGAAGTGAAGCCCTGAAGATTTGAAGCCCTGGGAATAAGATACAAGGCGTACGAGTGGAAATATTGCCCGAAATGACCCATTTCCACCATTTTTGATCATTGAAGCTCAAACCCAGGTTTTCAATGTTCTACTTCTGCTACTACACCCTTAT
>BQNB010041077.1:0-37722 GCA_026074375.1 Tanacetum coccineum
GAAAACTTGGCATATAATTTCTCCTGTCGTAAAATCTGTAGAACAGTGTGGAGATGCTTCTCGTGTTCTTCTTTAGACTTAGAGAAGACCAGAATATCATCAATGAACACGATGACGAACTTGTCCAAGAATTCATGAAAAACTCGGTTCATCAAGTCCATAAATACAGCTGGAGCATTCGTGAGACCAAAAGGCATAACCAAGAATTCATAATGACCATAACGTGTGCGAAAAGCAGTCTTGGAAATGTCCTGCTCTTTCACTCGCAACTGATGGTAACCAGATCGTAAATCAATCTTGGAAAAATGTTTAGCGCCCTGAAGCTGATCAAATAAATCAACGATACGTGGAAGGGGATAACGATTACGAATGGTGATCTTGTTCAATTCACGGTAGTCGATACATAATCTCATGCTACCGTCCTTCCTCTTGACAAACAGAACCCGGTGCACCCCATGGCGATACACTCAGGCGAATAAAACCTCGCTCCAATAACTCCTGTAACTGATCCTTCAACTCTTTTAACTCAGTTGGTGCCATGCGATAAGGAGCTTTTGAGATAGGCTCAGCTCCGGGAATAAGCTCAATGTTAAACTCAACATCGCGAATAGGAGGTATCCCTGGAAGTTCTTCCGGAAATACGTCCTGAAATTCGGAAACAATCGGCTGATCATGAATAGAAGAAACGTCAGAAGTCGTGTCATGAATGGTAGCCAGAAAACCTTCACAGCCATGCGATAGTAAGGTACGTGCTTTTAAAGCGGAAATGATCTTCATAGATTTTCCCGGTAAGGAACCATGATAAATAAATTCAGGAGCATGAATATCGCCGAAATAACACAACGGGAATGACAGTCAATCATAGCACGGTGTGCTGCTAACCAGTCTATACTTAGAATTATGTCAAATTCACACATATCCAAGGGAAGTGCATTAACTGAACAAATCTTGTCATCAAACTGTAGAGGAAGATCATTATATACATGGGTAATACGTACGGAGTCTTTCATGGGCGTGGATATACATAATACATGATCAAGTAATATAGGTGTCATAGTAAAACATGAGGCAAACTTGGTAGATATCACAGAATGTGTCGCACCCGTATCAAATAAAACAAATACTGCACGTCCGAAGATAAATAATGCACCCGTGATGGTACCTGAAGTATTGGCGGCCTGATCCTGAGTAAGTGCAAAGACACGGCCTGATGCGTCTGGCTTCTTGTCAGCATGACCAGACGAACTAGCACCAGTGTTCTTCTTGCAGTCCCGCTGAAGATGACCAGCCTGGCCACATTTGAAGCAAGTACCAGCAGCACGACGACACTCTCCTGGGTGTCTACGTCCACATGTGTTGCAAACAGGGTGAGTATAACCCTCAGAGGGTACCCTGGACTGCTGGGAACCTGATTCAAAGATAGATCATGAGACATGAACTTTGAGACATATAGAGAATAAACTTGTTATTTCAAATGATTTACCCGAGTTGGTAGATCGGTGGGATTGCTGACCTCTGTTCCTTTGGTCGCGTCCAGCACCAGAATTCCTGTTACCATGACGTGATGTTAGATTCATATCATATAACAGATAAAGACGATAACGATTAAGATTTGACCTGTTGTTGTCACGAGAGTAGTTGTTGTTATTGTTGTTACGGTAGTTACCACCACCGCCCTGCCTGTCAGACCCTTGACGGTCATTTTTCTGTCGGTCATCACTCTGACCGTGACTCCTGTGACTACCCTGCTGACTGTAAGGGTGATAACGGTCTCCACTCTTGTGCCTGAAAGAATAATTGGGTGGCACATGATATAAGGTAGCACGGTGTGCTGCTAACCAGTCTATACCCAGAATTATGTCAAATTCACACATATCCAAGGGAAGTGCATTAACTGAACGAATCTTGTCATCAAACTGTAGAGGAAGATCTCTATATACATGGGTAATACGTGCGGAGTCTTTCATGGGCGTGGATATACATAATACATGATCAAGTAATATAGGTGTCATAGTAAAACATGAGGCAAACTTGGTAGATATCACAGAATGTGTCGCACCCGTATCAAATAAAACAAACACTGCACGTCCGAATATAAATAATGCACCAGTGATGGTACCTGAAGTATTGGCGGCCTGATCCTGAGTAAGTGCAAAGACACGGCCTGATGCGTCTGGCTTCTTGTCAGCATGACCAGACGAACTAGCACCAATGTTCTTCTTGCAGTCCCGCTGAAGATGACCAGCCTGGCCACATTTGAAGCAAGTACCAGCAGCACGACGACACTCTCCTGGGTGTCTACGTCCACATGTGTTGCAAACAGGGTGAGTATAACCCTCAGAGGGTACCCTGGACTGCTGGGAACCCGAGTTGGTAGATCGGTGGGATTGCTGGCCTCTGTTCCTTTGGTCGCGTCCAGCACCAGAATTCCTGTTGTTGTCACGAGAGTGGTTGTTGTTATTGTTATTACGGTAGTTACTACCACCGTTCTGTCTGTCAGATCCCTGCCTGTCAGATCTCTGTCGGTCATCACTCTGACCGTGACTCTTGTGACTATCCTGTTGATTGTACGGGTGATAACGGTCTCCACTCTTGTGCCTGAAAGAATAATTGGGTGGCACATGATATAAGGATAAGGATGATAAAACATGGAATAAGGTCTCAAAGATTCGATTACTGAAAGTTTACCTCTTGTCTGAACGTTCGGACCTATCATAGTCATCCCTGTCACGAAGGATTTCCAAGTTGCGTGCAGCATCCGCAACCTGAGCAACATCCGTAAACTGTATACACATGACATGGTCAAGGATTGACTTATGAAGACCCCAACGAAAATTCTTCGCCTGTTCTTCTGCAGTACCAGCAGCCTGTCCAAGAAAACCAGCTAGGCGGAGGAAACGCTGCATGTACTCAGTACTATTTTCACTCGCCCTTTGGCGGATGGAATGGTACTCCCTCTTCAAGCAACATCAAAATGTCTGCGATATAAAGAAAGGAAACTAAATAGGTCACTTCCTAAGCACAAACAAAATACCACTCTCTCATGCCACAATCTCCTCTAGATACATTCCGTATAAGAAAGAGAAAAGAAAATACGGCTGAGCATAAACGCTCAGTTAACCGATATAATAACAAATAGTAATTAATAAGTAATGAATCCTGGAGTAGTAACATACAAAGTAGCGGAAAGATCAAAAGTGTCATGAGGAAACTGGAGAATGCTCATGAAGAATAGGAAATAAACATGTAAAGCATGGTAATAGGCGAATGAAAGATGTCCATGAAATATCATGATAGTATCAACATAAATAATAAGGGAATGCCCACGAGCTCATATAATCAAACATGTCATAATATAATGTCGTGATACATGCATAATAGAGGGGCTGCCCTCGTCAAACATGTAATAGAGGGGTGACCTCTTATAATTATATGGGTTGTCGGGAATCAGCTCCAATGTGATAGGATGTAGAAAGCCACAAACACCAACCAATCCCCATGAACGTGTAAACAGTAAACTAGGATGCACCATACGCCCCTGAATAATAATGCCAAACATAATATAATCTGGTAACATGAAAAAGGGACTGCCGCGTGAAATTCACTCTCAACGCGAAAGAGTCGTGACACAGGAGGTCCTCCATGTGTCACGGTCAGATGGTAACCTCCCTGACTAGGTGGTAAGTCATGAAATCATGGTCCATAGCGTATATATAGCTTTTTCGGACAATAGAATAAGTCTTGAAATCAAACATGTAAAGGATCAAGCAAAAAGACATAAAAAATAGGGAAAGCATTAGCAGTTCGTTAGATGAATCATGAAAAGAAAGAATGTCCTTACTGAAAGGACGGAATATCCGTACCTTATGTCCAGCAGTAACGGAAAGAGATGGATAAGAAGATGGAAGCTACTCCTGCTTAATGCGATCTACATGTTAAAGGACATATATAAGTTACTTGTTCATGATTAAGGTTACTTTCCATTTTTTGTAACTTTCTATTTTTAGTAACTTTCTATTTTTAGTAACTTTCTATAATTAGCATGATTCCTTGATTAGTACGTTCCATGATTAACATATTCCATGATTAGTATGTTTCATGATTAGTATTCTTGTTATATTGGGTACTTTCCAAAAATAGCAGCTTCTAATTATAGTAAGTTTCCAAAAATAGACTTTCCTTAATTAACTTTCCATAAATGATAACTTTCCTGATTTAATAAGTTTCCATAATTAAACTTTCCAAAAATAGACTTTCTAAAAATAGCAGGTTTCTATATATAGTAAGTTTTACATAAATAATATCAAAATGACATTTTCTACCCCCCAACTTATTTTTCTCAGATCATAACAAATATAATAACAGGCTAAATCAACCCCAAAGTTTCAGAAATTACAAACACCCCCTATTACTTTTAAAACTCAAATCGGTAAGAATTAAGTGCAACAAAACCCTAATTAGCATTTCCTCCCCAATAATTACAAAACACATTTTTATACATTCATTAGCCTATGTATTGGACCTGGAAAAATATCAAAACCCTAACCCTATCCGTTTTTCCCAATTATTTTGCTTTCCCCTTTTCTCTCTTTATTATCGCAAATCGGCAAAGTTATCAAAATCCCAATAGTTTATTTCGAGCCTCTTAAAAATTTAAAACCAACAATTTAGCTAAGATCACCTGATATATGCCACTTAATAAAATTTAATAAAAAATCAATTTTAACAAATAGTTTTTTAATGCCGATTACATAATTAATTCCAAAATTAGGGTTTCGAACAGATATTTATTCATATGATCAACATTACATGCATGGCTATTCTTCTTGTGTTTATAACCGAATTATATGATGAAAAACAAGTCAATAAAATTACCTTTGATAATTATTGATATTCATGGATTTATAAATTCGTGGAGATAAACGAACAAACCAATACCCAAATCAAAACCAAGCCTCCCAATCTATCTCACTATTTTTCCCACAATTCCTTGACCTTAAATCACCTTAGAAAATTCGTTTTTGCCTTGGAACAAATCTTATGTCTGCCTATTGATTTAATTAGGGATCGGTTGCATTGTTTTTAGTGATTTTACAACTGAAAAATGTATAAGGGAATTAAGAATAGGTTATTTATGCGAAATTTGGGCCTTTAAATTTGAGATATTTTTTCTAACATACGTCTCAATTGTCTCTACGAAATTAATGAGCCAATTGTCCCTCGTTTTATTCTGGACTTTTATAGTCAAGTCACTCTTCAAAGAGATGACTCTGGCGTCATTCTTATCTCCTTCATGATTCAAAATGAATTCATCACTCTCTCCCTCCAACAATTCGGTCAAATCCTCATAATTCCATTCAATGGCCAAGCCGTATTCATAAACGAATGGGATCTTGGTTCTCTTGCATACTCCCAAGAAACCGAAGGACCATATCATACCGACCTTCCTACTCCTGAAGAAATTCATCAATTTCTTCAATTTCAATGTGTTGACCCTAACCGCACCATCAAAAACAAAAACGTCATTCTTTCACCAAATCAAGTTATAACCAAAGAACTTAGACAAGACTTGAAAAGATGGAACGAACTCATTTATGAGAATGTGTTCGGACTAGGAGGACACCGGGACCATCTCCCGGCTTGCCTTGCTTATATATTATATTGTATTCTAGCTGAGCAACAATATAATCTTGCCTATTTCTTTGTCAAAAGAATTGAAAGTGCACGGGCAACTCCTAAAGCCCATCTTCCTTATGGTATGTTCTTGACACGTCTCTTTCGACATGTTATAGAACACTACCCTCACCTTGACAATGGCATTTACAATGTCGTTGATCGCGTCATGCGTCCACTCGCTTTAAAACAAACCCGGAAACCCTGAAGTGATCGTGGAAAAGCCCGTCACTCTGTCTGATCAACTTTTGCCCATCATAACCGTGGATCTTCATCTTACCAAGGATATGATGATGAGGATGATGGTGCCTCTCGTGCTAGCACCCCATCTTCTACTACTTACCTAAACTCTCTCGAACCACTTAATTACCAACGATACGACATTCCTACTTCTTCTCAGCAAAATGGTGATCTTCTCTTCGAGCGACAAACCGAATTGCTCAATCAAACGGAAGAAATCCATAAAGAGGTTAGAGGTGAATTCAAGTCATTCGGCAAGGCATTGTGAGGAGTCTTAGGCAAGAAAAAGAAGTGAAGATGTTGAGTGGTGACTAGCTTGGTAGAATAATTGGTTTGGGACCTTGTGTGAACTTATGTTTATGTTTAATTAATTGTGTGATGGCAACCTGACTTAGTCGGAAGAACTTGAACTTGTTTAGCTTGCTTAGGACCTCTAATCATTATGAATTATTAGTATGCTCTTATAATTATGCATCCTTGTTTTATATATTTTTCTTTTGTTGTTGCAAACATACATGATATACTTGATTTCATGCATATATATGTTCACATGGGACTTGCTGCAAATTGACCACCAAAACACAACTTTTCTTACAAAATTTTCACAAAAATCAAATTTTTTCTCGTTTGAAAGTCACCAGATGGGCGGCTCCCTTAATTCATAAGGGCGGTCCCCTTAAAGGTAAGGGGGCCGTCATCATAATTAAGGGGACCGACCACCTGATTCATGGATTTTACTGTTTCTTTTTTCTTTTTGACCCCCTTTTACATAGCCTCAGCTATCCTTACCTTTTCTTTAATCTTCCCACATCATACTAACTTTACACTAGCATTACTAATAATATATACTAGCATTACTAATAAACTAGCAGAAGTAACTGTAGCTAGCAGTACTAACTTTGTACAGCATCACTAACTACTTAGCATATTTTTTTATTAAAGTTAATGAACAACACTAACTTTATCTTAGCAGCAGTAATACAAACCTTAGCAGCAGTAACTCTAAGATCATCAAGAAGTCTTTTAATCCTAATAGACCTTCTCTAAACTTGATATTCTTCTTCAAAAATATCAAGTTTCTTTATTGAAAGCTTCATTAATCACCAAGAGGATGCTTCCAAGCACTTTATTGATTCTTAAGTTGTTTTGTGAGAAGTTTAAGAAGCTGATATGCCATTTCACTGAAATGATCAGCCTGAAGCTTCTTGTTTAACATATCAGTAATTGTAGATGGTGTAAGGGGATATCTCTTCTCTACCAACATATGAATGTACACATTTTGCTTCCTTAATGAATGAACTCCACATGAATCATATAGCTTCCAATCCAATACACTGTAATTCTGTTGATTCCTCTAAACGGTGTCTTTAACACGCGGTTCAAACATTGTCTTTAAATCTCCCCATAGAATCAAATCTAAATCCTCCACTGGTCTTGTTGATCCATATTTAGCTTTTACCAATTTGTACAAATCTTCCAAGTCTTCCCTGCTAAAACTTTTAAGCATTTGACTAAAGACTCTGTACATTTGTGACTTTCCATTAGCTCTTATTATTTGATAATAGCTTTTCTTTCCTTCTTTGTGGATCTTCCAGTCAACAATAGTTGGAGGCTTAGTAGCTAAAGGTACAACATCAATTGCTACTTCCTCTTTATCATCAGAAACAACTTCTATTAGACTCTGAAGCTCTGCTATTTTTTTTTATCCTTATCCACCTTTTGCTTCTTTGCATTCTCTTGTTCTATCTCATCTCCTGCTCTCTTTGAGCTGTTCTCTTATGCTATCTCTGCTTTAGCTTTCTTGGAACTCTCTTTTACCAACTCAGTTAAGTAGTCAACAAAGGTATTTACCCTTTTCATTGCTTTGTCAAACAATTCTTAAATATTAGAAAAGGACTTGTTCTTCAATTTTTTGGGCTTCCATCCTTCCATGTTTTTCAGATAAGAACACATGATACTCCTTTGTTGAGCTCTTGTTGGTGGTTTGTTCCTCTTCTTTTCTTCTCTCTTAGCTGTAAATGTTTTTCTTCTTTGCTCTAAGAATTGTACAAATAATCTTGCCTTTTCTTCATCCAACTGATAATCAGCTTTAATTTTAGCCTGAACATCATCCCAAGCTATGTTGGCTTTTTTAGTTTGATGAGCTTTTTCTCTGGCAAGTCTTTCTTCTTCTTCTTCTTTAGCTTGTAGCTTGAAGGCAAGTTCTTCATCAAGTCTTATCTATTTAAGCCTCTTCATAGGCTTCACTTGTTCCACCATAGGCTCTTCAATCATAATCCCTTTGCCTTTGTCCTGTGAAGGTTTTGGTACAAATATTATTGTTGTAGGTGTTGTTGTAGTTAGTACCCTGCTCTGGTTCTGTGTTATCACAATCTTAACAGCCTGGGTTTTGCACTCTTAACTCGCCAGTGCTTAAGCCAAAGTAACTTCAACATCATTAATATAGCAGTGTGTTGTAGTTGTAGTTGTAGCAGCACTAAATGGAATTGTACTGTTCATGGTCAACAATCACCTCATCACCACTAAGTCCATTAACATCAAAACCATATCTTCAACAGCGGTGAACATTGGACTAAGGGTATCGTCTTCACAGCATTAATAGCATTATCCTCGTTCCTTGTTTGGATCAATCCTTACCTAAATCTTCATCTTTATAGGATTAAACCCTTCATATGAAACAACTCTGTACATTCTTTTTAAGCCCATAAGTCTTGACTTATTCCTCCTCTCTAGCTTCTTGACTCTCCTTTTAAACTTGCAATCTCATTAGCTTGAGTAGTCTTTGTAGTCTCTAAATCAAGAACCATTTGTTGTAAATTTGTACATAGTTCCATCAATTCATTAAGTTTCAGACTATCCTCACCACTTTCGAAGTATATTAACCTCTTGCGAGCCAGTGGATCATTAGATGTTTTTAGATACCTTCTCAACCTAGTTTAGCACTAGTATCTCCTATGGTTTCTTGCGCCTAGGACCACCACCTGAAGTAGTTAACTTGGGAAACTAAACTTCCTTATGGTTTGCCTTGGATTGGGTTTTATTGATGTTACCCCTATCCTGCTCTGCATCTAAGCTAGTAGCAGTAGTGGCAGCCCTTTCTAAAATGTCATCTATCTCCTCATTGACAACCTTATCTGCTACATGTCTTTAGGACCATTAGACTGAGGTATCTCAGTGTCCTTTCTCTTTGGCTTCCTAGGTCTTTGTTTCTTTTAAGGTTAAGATGTTGATGGTTGAATAATGGTGGGTGTGTGATGAGGATCAGTGGGATTTGCTGAACCTTCACCCATTTCTGCTTGAGCTTGTACCACCATTGTTTGGAATAATGGTGTGTCCCTTTCCAGAAAAACCTTTCTCTACCCTTCTTATATTCCTAAATATCTTCTTACTGTGAGAGGGTGTAACATAAATCCTATTATGATTTGACATCCCTCCAGTTTCTTACCAAAAAAGACTGTACAAACCGTTGGATACATTAACATTTTTCCTACATTATCCAAGTTTCACCATACTTCAAAAATGTATTTGAAAAGTTGAACTTTTAGTTTGTAGCTAAACATATGATTGAAGATGCCATAGTGCTATTAAACTCATTCCATGCAGTAGTCTTAGAACTTAAGCATTGTAAAATAGTGTGAATCAGAAATTTCTATTGTGGGGAAAAGAATGTCTTATAGAAAGTAAGCTTCTGAGAAATTTTCTCATACCTCATCAGTGTAAGCTGTTCAAAGATGGTATCATTGGGTAGACAATCAACACCCTTCAAGCATCTTCTAGTTGAAGATCTCTTCTTATAGTTGATTCAGTTATGAATTATCATCTTCTCATATCTCTTCAACAACAAAGCAACAAAAACAAAAGCACAAACCAACAACAACGGGGGGGGCGGGGGGGACACAAACGAAAAAAAAAAAAAAAAACGGAAACGGGGCAAACAACGGGGGGGGATGCAAAAAAACAACAAAAACCCAAAAAAAACCAAACACACAAAATCACACAAATACCAAAAAACGGGCGGGGAGGGAGGAAAAGAGAGAGATATGAGAGAAATAAACATAACTGAACAACTAAGAGAAGAGATCTTCAACTAGAAGATGCTGAAGGTGTTGATTGTCTACCCAATGATACCATCTTTGAACAGCTTACACTGATGGGGTATGAGAAAATTTCTCAGAGCTTACTTTCTATAAGACATTCTTTTCCCCACAATAGAAATTTCTGATTCACACTATTTTACAATTCTTAAGTTCTAAGACTACTGCATGGAATAAGTTTAATAGCACTATGGCATCTTCAATCATATGTTTAGCTACAAACCAAAAGTTCAACTTTTCAAAATACATTTTTGAAAGTATGGTGAAGAACTTGGATAATGTAGGAAAAAATTTTAATGTATCCAAGGTTTGTACAAGTCTTTTTGGATAAGCAACTGGAAGGAATGTCAAATCATAATAGGATTTATGTTACACCCTCTCACACTAAGAAGATATTTAGGAATATGAGAAGGGTAGAGAAAGGTTTTTCTAGAAGGGAAACACCATTATTCCAAACAATAGTGGTACAAGCTTAAGCAGAAATGGGTGAAGGTTCAACAAATCCCATTGATCCTCATCACAATAGAAACACCACCCTGTATGTCAACCATCAACATCTTAACCTTAAAAAAACAACGACCTAGGAAGCCAAAGAAGAAGGACACTAGATACCTCAGTCTAAGTCCTAAAGATATGGGAGCAGATAAGGTTGTCTATGAGGAAGATAGATACATTTTAAAAGGCTGCCACTACTACTACTAGCTTAGATGCCGAGCAGGATAGGGGTAACATGAATAAGACCCAATCTAAGGCAACACCTAATGAAGCTGGTTCCCAAGGAACTACTTTAAGTGGTGGTCCCAGGCGCCAAGAAACCATAGGGGATACTATTGCTCAAACTAGGTTTGAGAATGTACTAAAACATCTAAAGATCCACTGCTCGCAAGAGGGTAATAATACTTCGAAGTAGTTGAGGATAGTCTGAAACTTAATGAATGATGAATATGTTACAAAATTTACAACAAAGGGTTTCTTGGATTAGAGACTACAAAGACTACTAAAGCAATGGAGATTGCAAGTTTAAAAGAGAGTCATGAAGCTAGAGAGGAGGAATAAGTCAAGAAACATTATGGGCTTAAAAGATGGTACAACGAGATGGTTCATCAAGAAGGGTTTTAATCTCTAAAGATAAGATTTTAGGTAAGGATGCATCCAAACAAGGAACAGGATAAATCTAATAATGATGATGAGTGAAGACGTTAACCCTAGTCCCACTTGTTCACGCCTTGATTGAAGATATGTTTGATGTTAATGACTTAGATGGTGATAGAGGAATGTTGACAACGCATACAATTCCAGTTAGTGCAGCTACAACTACAACTACAACAACTGCTATACAAAAATAGGCTGTTGAAGTTACTTTGGCCTTACAGCCTGGCAGAGTTAAAGAGTGCAAAAACCCAAGGCTGTTAAGATTGTTGTGGAAACAAGAACCAGAGCCAGGGTAACAACTACAGATACAACAACACCTCAACAAAAATATTTGCGTACCAAACCTTCACGGAGGACAAAGGCAAAGGGATTATGATGGAAGAGCCTATGGTGGAACAAGTGAAGCCTATGGAGAGGCTTGAATAAATGAGACTTAATGAAGAACTTGCCTTTAAGCTACAAGCTAAAGAAGAAGAAGAATAAAGACATTCCAAGAAAAAGAAGCTCATCAACTAAAAAAGCCAACTAGCTTGGGATGATGTTCAGGCTAAAATCAAAGCAGATAATCAAGTTGGATGAAGAAAAGGCAAGAATTATTTGTACAATTCTTAAAGCAAAGAAGAAAAACACTACAGCTAAGAGAGAAGAAAAGAAGAGGAACAAACACCCAACACGAGCTCAACAAAGGATATCAAGTGTCTTATCTGAAAAACCTGGAAGATGGAAGCCAAAAATTTGAAGATACAAGTCCATTTCTAATATTTAATAAATGTTTGACAAAGACAAGAAAGGGTAAATACCTTTGTTGACTACATAACTGAGTTGGTAAAAGAGAGTTCCAAGAAAGCTAAAGCAGAGATAGCATAAGAGAGCAGCTCAAAGAGAGCAGGAGATGAGATAGAACAAGAGAATGCAAAGAAGCAAAAGGTGGATAAGGATAAAAAAAAATAGCAGAGCTTCAGAGTCTAATAGAATTTGTTTCTGATGATGAAGAGGAAGTAGCAATTGATGTTGTACCTTTAGCTACTAAGCCTCCAACTATTGTTGACTGGAAGATCCACAAAGAAGGAAAGAAAAGCTATTATCAAATAATAAGAGCTAATTTTTTTTAGCATTCATTTTACCAACTTTCATTTTGATTTCTCTCATTTCCTTGTAGAGTTTAATTAAACCTTTTACCTAAATAAAACTCACTCTATTAGGTTAGCTTACTTTCAAAATTTCAGCACCAAAGGTCTAAAAATAAGCTTGATAGCTTATTTGAAAAAAGCCTAAAAACAGTTTCATTGAACTTTGCATTTTCCAGCTTCATTTTCTTTCTAATATTGTTAACACTAGGGTAATATTAGTTTAGAAACCTTTAATACACATCTTAATCTTCAATTAGCATCTTTTAGTTTTAATTTTCATCAAGTTTTGAGCTCTCAATAAGCAAAAATCCAAATAGCCCTTTAAAAACATAGTTTCTGTAACAGCCATGGATTTGCTTATTTTGTAGCTTATTCTTTTGATAAAAGTTCATATTGTCTTTATTAAAGTTGTAGGGATTAAGCTAATAAGCAACTTTGTAGTTTTAAGTTTTTGCTAATTCTCAAAATTTAATAAGCCAAAAATAAGCTCAAGTGTAGGGTCTGTTTAGTACTTTTCTTAAACCTCAGGGGTACCCGTTTCTTCTTTAGTGTAAATTTCTAGTATTTCGCCCGCCTACCCTTAACTTTCCTTTAGTTCACTTTCTACCCTGTCTTTCCTATTTTCTTTTAATTTTCTTTTTTATTATTAAAAGTATTAATAGAAATTAGGTTAAATTTTTAATAAATCCAATTAGTTGAAAAATAAAAAGTAGAAATTAGGGCTTTTATTTTTTATAACTTTCTGCACCTTTTTAGTTTCTAAAAATCATTTTTCCATATTTTTCTCATTAAATTTGTATTTTCTAGGAATTAAAATAGTTTTTAGTTATTACTTTTTCTTAGATAAATCATAAAAAATAGAAAAATAGTTGAAAAATTAAAATTCTTTTTGCATTAATTTTCATTTTAAATCTAGTATTTTTGAAAAATAAAAGAAAAATTTTAGTGTTAATTTTTAGAAAAAGTTTATTTTTGTTAATTAATTAATCTTAGAAAATTCATAAAAAATCCAAAAATTAATAAAAAAATATTTTTCTTTTTTATAAAATTTTCTTTTGTCATTTAGTGTCTAGGAAAAATATAAAATTTAGTATAGGCTTAATTTTTCTTAAATTTCAGTTTTAGACCCGTTTTTACCGGGTGCGTTTTACCGTTTCTTTTCGTTTTACATTCAAACGACCTCCGTTTTAGTTCTAGTTTTCTTTATTTTTCAAATTTAGGTAATCTAGAAGTTAATTTTGATTTTTATTTAATTTAGCATATATTTTCTTAATTTTTAGTTATGTTAGGAGTTCCGAACTGTTTTTGTATCCCGTATTTTAGTACTAATTGTTGATTCTATTGAGTATATACTTAATTTTAGGACTTACCTATAAGCTAATTTGTTTTCCCGCTAGTTTTTAAGATTCCCCAATTTCCTCCTCTCGTTCTGTTTTCTAAGTAGATTAAATTAAGTTTTTTCTTGTAGTTATATTCCATTCCTTAAGTTTCGAACAATTAATTGTTGATCAGAATGACAGGATAAAGTTTCAATTGCAAGGCTCGCTGGGACATACGAAACCCCTGGGAATATCTCTTCCGAATCTTTTTATTATAGATTCTGATTCTTATTATTTTTATATATATACCGTCAACGAATCAGTGGTCTTTTTTGGCTTTGCTTGGATCCCTGTCCTTTTTAGTTGCTGACAACTTTACTCCACAATTTCTTGTATCAAACATTGTTAATCCGAGCTGCGCCCTTGTATAACGTTACCTACATTTGTCGATGGATTGATATTATCATAGTTTATTATAATTATTGTGTCATTGAAGCTCTTATGACAAAGCGGGTGATTGGTAAAAGACAAACTGAAGATCAGAAGGTCTTTGTGTTTTTGAACCCATGACACCAGAATCTTTAGGCTATATCATTATCTTTTTTTAAAGTATATTGTCGTGCAGGTCACCTGTCTCATTAGAGTCTAATGAAAATATGTCCTCAATTTTCAAGTTTATGATCTTTAAACTGTCAGTCTTCACAATTTTATATCAACTTTACATAAGGCCTAGAGTCAGTCAGAAGGTATTTGGGTCTCCCTGGTTCTATATTGGTGGCTTGCCTAGATTGTTCTCTTTTTGGCTGTTATATTTCACGTCTCAACCGGACACCGTCTACACATATTCAAACACCTGGACAATTATTGTTGGAAACAACCCAAAAAATTAAAGCACGTTATTACCTTGAATACCAATATACTGCCCGATTCCTGAATCCTACCGCACAGGGATCCCGAATGAAACCTGCGTATAACATAAACAAAAGAAAGCAACAAACTTTTTAACATTTAAATTTCTGAATTTAAAACCCCTAAATTCTAGTGTGTAAAAATAGAAAATCAGGGATTCACAAACTCACAAATTAAATTAAGGTTTTGACATCTTAATTCATAGTTTATATTGTCAATTTTTCGATTACCTTTTATGTTTCTGTACACATCATTTTCTTTTTCAAATATAGTATAGTTCATATTGTCAAGGTTAGCTGCATTATCTATCTTTTTATGTTCAAATTCATAGGTCATATTCTGAACATTGGTTTTCCCTTTCATGTTAGAATAACAACTGAAATAGAACACAACTATTAGGGGATTCATAAACAGGCATGAGTGATTAGCAACATGAAACAAAGGTAATTAGACATCTTTTAGTTATATTTAGGGAAAATATCAAAAAAAGATAAGGATTAAAAAGTTCACCTTAAATTAGAACAGCTTCTTCAAACTCACGATTCCAACGAACCCTGTATACACAACACAATCACAGTGCATTAACAATAAGCAAAAAGGGGATATATTTTGAAACCAATTAGACCACTAAGAAAAGATACCCAAACTGGATAACCTAACCTCAGCTAAAGCAATAACATGGTGGCAACTAATATTGTTCTTGGTCTGACCATAACCACTGCTAGCTTGCTTTCCATTCTGGAACTTGATATGAATTCTTGTAAGCATCTTGGATATACTTTTATATCCACACTTAACTGGAATAAAAATTTTCTTTTCTTCTTTAAATTTTTGAAGTTTTCTTCCCCACAAACAGTTGCACGGAAAGTAAATACAAACCAAGAGGGTTAACCGAAGCAATGGTGTTAAAAATAGCTCCCATATGCTTCACCCTAAATATTTCCGAAGTGATTGTTGGCGTTAAAGACCATTATATATAATCTGCCTATTAACTTATTATAAACTATAGCAACTAAAAAAAGTATCTTTTAGATATAAGCAATCACAAACACCCCCTTAAATAGTTTTTCAAGCTAAAAGAAGATATTAGAGAGAACAAAAATGTTTTCATACTAATTTTAGCTAATTCTACAAATACCATACCATACCATGGTTGATTCTGCAAATACCATACTAACCACTCAAACTAGCAGTAGCTACATAAAGAAGATATTAGAGAGAGCATATTCTGCAATATAATCCCAAGGTAACTGATTCTGTAAATATCATACCATTATGCAAAAGTGTTTTCATACTCTTGCAATTGCTTCGACCGTTTATGTATCCTTGATGTATAAAACCCCCTTGTACGAAAAAACAACACCAACGTAACAAACACCCCAAAACCATCTCTTGCACCAAATAACAATGCGTGCATATAATTTAAACATGTTTAGAAACCAAATGAGGTTGTTGCACGGTTGACCGACTAATATAATTCTCTTCGGTAGTGTAAAAGAAAACGTTTGGGTCTGCTTATTTTGAAGCATATAAGTAGTTTTGAGGTTCAGAATTTAGGAAATGTTTGTTGACCTTACCATGTCTAACAAAGTAATTTATCAGAAATTGTGATGTTAGTGGAATGGGCGATAACGTGAATAACACCATCGTACGATCTAGCAAAGGAGCATCGGTCGATCCATACATCAATAGTTCCAAATAAGCAAATAGCATCTCCGTCACTATGTCCTCTGATTCCAACATGATCAGCTTCTGATCTGATCATACTACCCTTAGCAAGAACTACAACAAATAAAAGAGCAAAATATCCAAAACTGGTCATCGCAAAATGTACATTTGGTAGATAAAATTTAGGATATCTAATGATCCTGATCACGTTACAATGCGAGATTTGGAATAATATTGAAGATACTTTTTCATACGCAGCAATGAAGTTAATATGCTATGGGTCATTTTATCAGCCTATCAGAATGCTAATTTACTTCATCGTAGATGAAGTTAATACTTCTCTATGGACAATGATGCACCTGTAGATTAGGGGTAAACACACACCAACTTTTGAAAACTACACCTAGCAAAAATTTGGTAAAAAAACATTATGTCGATACTTATTTGTCACTTTCTATTTTCTATATTGGCATATAGTCCTGATCGGCCGGATTCACACCGTAAATTTATATAATATATAATAAAATATAAAATATATAAATAAGTGTAAAAACCAACAATCAATGATACCGAGAAGTAGTATAGAGCTTTCCCGGGTCGTAAATCCCCAACGAGGCTGGAATGGTAAATCGATACGATCGAAGATTTGAGTTTGAAGGAAGGAATGAGTTTGGGAAGTTGAAAAAGTCAAATTAGATAATAACGGACTAAAACGTTTAAGAAAAACCTAGAAATTACGAAATTAAACTAGAAAACGAAGGCCCGAATCCCGAACAAAAGGGGGAAAACCTAAAATCTTTAAAATAAAGCTACGAAAGAAATTTTCACTTCTAAACTACTCTATGGACCAAATAACGAAGAATGAAAAAGACTAGACCGAAAACGGAGTTCGTTTGACCAAAAAACGAGTCAAAACAAAATCCCGTACCCGGACCCGTTCTTTAAAAGATGAAAAGTTATAAAAATGACCCTACGAAAAATTTTATATTTTTCCTACAAACTAGATGATAAAAGAAAATTTTATAAAAAAGCAAAATATTTTTTTTGATAATTTTTGTATTTATTATGAATTAAATAAACTTTTAACTAAATTAAATTATAAAAAATATAAAACGTTACGAAAATTCTTTGAAATTTTTCTAAAAAAAATACTTATACTATAAAGGTCCTACGAAAAAGAAACAACACAAGGTTGCTTAAAATTAAGCCCGAAATAGCTATACGCTTATAAGCTTATTTGGGCAAAATGTGTTTAAATACCAAGCACCTTGGGTCTATAACGAAAAAGACCCAAGGGCGCAGTGGTAGAGTGTGTTGTGTAAAGGGGATGTACCGCTTGGTCTCGGGTTCGAGTCTTGCTCACCCGGACCAAGTGTCTTCCCCTTTTATTTTATTTTTGAAACTCAAAGAAGCAAAGTTCGTTATAGCCCGTGGGGATTTAACAACTTTGTCAAACTAGGCTTATGTGAAAAGCAAAGTAATAAGCTTAAACTTGACTGAAATGCTTAGAGACTTAAAAGCTAGAAAAAAGCTAAGTCTTTTGGACTTAGGGTCAAATTAAGCTAAGGCCAAAACTAAGGTAAGCTAAGGGATCTAAACTAACCTAAATGAGCTAAAAAGAAAAGAAAAAGCTATACTAGATAAGCTGTGGGAAGCTTATTTAGCCAGAAAAGCTTAAATGAAGCTTAAAGAGGCTAAAATGCTTAAAGCTAGGACAAATAAGCTAGAAAAAGGAAATAAGCAAACTAAACTATCTAACTTAACCTAAAAGCTACTAGGACACAATTTGAGCTTATAAAATAAGCTCAATAAGCCAAGAAGAAAAATAAGCAGTCCCTCAGCCTAAGGGGCTCACACACAGTCAAATGGCAGGTTTGGACTCAAAAATAAGCAACCAAATAAGCTTCCTAAGGCCTGAAACTTTAAGGGCTTATTTAAGAGCTTATAGACTCTTAAAATAAGCCAATAACTTGGGCTTAAATTGGCTTAAAGGCTGAGAACAATAAGCCTAAAGTTCCCCCTTTGCACCAGGGGAGCTTTTAAGGCAAATCTCAAGGGCTTATTTGACAGCTTATAAGAAGCTGTCAAATAAGCTCTAAATAACAAGTTAAGCTAAAACAGATGGAGTACCCTATGAAAGGGACTTGTGCACCAATTTTCAACCTCTAAAACCTAATTTAACTTGCTTATTTTTGATAGTGAAAAAGGTGGTTGGGATTTGTTAAAACTGTGACAGAAAAGAGTTGGTGGTTTTGACTCACCAAAGTCAAAGGACCAAGGCTTTCTAACAGCCTTGTTTAGACACACAAAACACACCTTTTTCAATACTTAAACTCAAACCACAAGTGCTTAATCAAATAAGCACTTGTGGGTTACTTAAAAATCTCACAGTTATAGAAATGGATTTAAAAACTTTGGAAAGCAATTTAAAAACTGAAAAACTTTTAAAAACAGCTTATGTGAGCTTAAAAACTTAAGCTAAAACCAACCTTATGACCATAACCCATACCAAAACCATTTTGACCCACTTTAAAGCTTATGCCAAACACCCCTTTACTTAAAAACTGTCAAACCAAAGTGGGTTTAAAATACATTTTTAAACTAAAATTTTAAAAACCTTTTATCTACTTCTACTTATTTTGACCTATTTAAACTATTTTAAAACTAAAAGTCCTAGCTTATTAAGAAAAATGAGCTAGTTTCTCTACTAGCTTATACTAATACTTATGACAGTTTTGAAAGATAAGCTAATGTAACACAAAATTATGCAATAAAAACTTACAACAGCCAAATAACAACTTAAACTAATGTGTTTACAAAGATTGAAAGCAAATAAGCTAAAGGTTTAAGCTAAAAATTAAGCTAAGTGAGAATTTAGATATGAAACCTTGGATTTTTGAAGTTTCAGCACCAAGGCCACTCTTTCTGAGTGAGTGGCCTAAAAAGCCTGTCCTAATGGCCCCTTAGCCTCTAAACCTGAGCTTAAAAGCTCAATAAGCTCTTGGGAGCTTATTACTTCAAATAGCTTCCAAAATGAACTCAAATGGACATTTATGAGCCAAATTCAAGTAACAACAGTATTTAAGAGCTTATAACAAGTTTTAAGCTAAATTAGAGCTTATTAGCAAGAATAAGCTCTAATGAGCTTATTGAAAGCTTATTGAGTAAAAACGGCTTATTATTGGAAATAAAGAACAAGTAAATTTTGAAAACTGAATTTTATTCCTCAAATGAAGAAGTACAAGCTGAAAGAACAAGATTACAAATGCTTAAAGCTTAATTGCTAAAATAAACTTAAAAAATGCTTAAAATTATGAAAAAATTACAAAACTGAAAATTAAAACTTGCTGCTTGTTCTTGTGTCTTCTACAGCTTTTTATAGAGAGCCCTTGTGTTAGTTGTGTGAGAGGGGGAGAAGCAAACGAATCCTAGCCCTCCAATTTCATTCAAAATCAATCTTGGTCGTCGAACAAGTCCTTGGGGGGTGTAGGATTGCCAACATGGCACCTTTGTAACTGGGAAAGGTGGTGGAGGAGGGGGAAATTGATTATCCATGGAGGTGGTGAAGGTTCACAGGGTAAAAATGGGTTAAACAACCCGTGAGTTGTTTGGGAGGGAAAAACGAGCGGGAAAAATCGTTTGAGGGTTATAACAGAGTGTTTGTTTGGGAGATGGGCAAATATGGCCCCTCATGGTTATAACTTTTCTTGTATGCTTTGCACCGTAGGTCCTTGAAGTTATATAACTTTTGTGGGACTTGCAAAACAAGTCCCCAAAGTTATATAACTCTTGTGCACCCACGTCCTTGGTTGGATACAACTCCTTTGGACTTGGCCAGAACAGTCCTTGAGTGTATCTTTGCAAAAGACAGATTGCACCCTTGTCTTTCTCTTTTCCACTTATCTCTTTAAATAATTTTAGGATTGACAATTTCAGTCCCTGAACTTATATTTCTTTGACTTTGGCCTCGGGGTTGACTTGGGTTGACTTTGACTTTGACCAGTTGACTTTTCTGTTGACTTTTTGACTTGATTGACTTTCCGGCTTTGATTTGGCTTTGTCTTTCACAGTCTTTTCCATTCCGAGTCCGGTTTTGTCGTTTTGGCTTTGTTTTTCGTCATTTTCTTGGTTATCCGTTCCTGCACAACACAATTAGCAAAACAAGCATATATTTGGCATTTTAAGTCCGTTTTTGGTTATTTTAGCTCGTTTTTAAAGGTAAAAGGTATGTGTAATTAAGCACATACCACATGTATCCCCCTCGCGGGTTATAAAACATTCAAAAGATTGAAAAGCGAGGCTATGAAACTCACATTGATTAAAGACCATCAATTCGAACCAACAACAACCTAAACTAGTCCTAATGCTATCCAATAGCTCTAACCCTCTTGATACCATAGCAGCCATCCAATTCCAAGAGTATCAAGCCTTGATTGAATTATCAATAACAAACACAAACACTTTTGACAGAATTTAAATCAAACACAAATTTATATGAAATATAACTTTTATTAAAACTGAAATAAGTTTCTTACAAATCGAAATGAATAACATGAAACTGAAATTACAAATAAAAACAACTACTCAAACGGAATCGACAACATTAAACTATTACAAAAATAAAACTAAACAAAACACTAAAAAATTACATCCCTCAGTGCTGGAATGAGGGGGGTTTTATACCCCCAAGCTTGAGCTCACCTCTATCTTCTCGATCCTTCTTTTCTTCATCTCAGCCCTTCATCTCTTCTCTCTCCTTGTGAGCCGTAGGATTAGATTGTGTATAAACCCGGATCGATGATGTGGCTTGATGTGCTAGATATGTGAGTGTGTACACTCACACACGTCACATCACCCAATCGAATCGTGAGATTATGCCAGGGTGGCATGGGTTAGGATTTAATTGAAAGTGAAGGATGGGTTAAGGGTTGTGAGGGGGTTGTTAACCCTAAGGTTTAATTAGGTAGATGATGGGTGAAAAACTAGGGTTCATGTTCGTGGTGTTCGTGTGTGTTTCATGTGTGTGTGAGTGATTAAATCTAGTTTGGGGAAATGGGGGTAACATCAAATGTTAAAACTTATATAGTAACACCGGGATTGGGGTTCGGTTTAGGTCGTTAATTGTTGGTGGCTTGGCTGTGATTGGCGAAGAAGGCGATCCCATTGGGTATTTGTCCCCGCTCATTGACCCGCGCCTTTTTAACTAAAGGCCAATTACATCTTTGGGGCCCTTGTTGTTTGGCCAAGCACTATTCAATATAATACAACTTTCACTAATAGCAAAAGTAGCCCTTGAGTTTACAAAGAGTGGTGCTGGCTTTGTAAGTTGACTGTGGTTTCTTGCCATTGACTGTAAAGGTTACTTGATCTCACTGCTTCGGCTTTTGAATGTCTTTACAGCTACTTGATCACTCATCCTGCTCTCGTGTTCGTTTTTTGACTGATTTCTGCAATATTTTGACATATCCATACCTGCACACATAAAACTCAGATACAAGCACATTTTTGCCATTTTTGATCCGTTTTGGGTTTATTTGGGCCTTTTTAAGCATAAATAGATATGTGTAATCTACACTTATCAACACTGTTTCACTTTTGATTATCCGATATGTGATTTTAAAAGGGCTTTGTGCCTTAAGCTTAGTTTTTTAGTTTGTTTTCTTAATATTGTCATGCAAGTTGTTGGGACTCAAAGAATGGCCACACGTAACAAACATGTGACACCCCCAAAAATTTACAACAACGCAGCGGAATACCATTTGGAGTGCTACTTCATAATACACAGAAATAGATACAAGAGAACGACCTCTAAAAGTGTCGTTTGAAAAATAACATTGTTGATTTAATCAAAATATGAATTTAATAAAACATTTGTCCCATAATTTTGCATCACAATGAAAAGCTTGAATGTAAAGACTCCAATGCACATCAAATAGTCCAAGCATCTAATTCACCTGAGAAAAACATCTTAAAAATTTAGTCAACAGTGGTTAAAGTTGGGTATGAGTTCATAGATTTATTTAAAATAGTAGAGATGTTAAAGGGGGGCCCAGAGAGGTTTTGTGAGTGAGTGAATAATGCATAGTGACGGTATGAGTGTGTGAGGGAGGTAGATATTCACACTAGTCTGTGCGCTATTAAAAAATAGAGGATATGCTACTTCACGGTATTACATGTTCTTACATAATACTTGTAGGGGACGAACCTGACAGTTTTCAGGGAGCTTTCCCCGCGATAAAGTAAAAACTGCACTATTCACAAAATTTTCCATTATCGTTTCCTAAGCTCATGACACTAAGCACGACGATTAGTTCACTATATAATTCCTGACTTTGCCCGCACAATAAATCCCGTGCCCGGCACGATATAAGTTTCGCGTGCCATGTTGGGGAGCCCTAATAGTCCCAACATATAACCACATATATAACGTTCTTTCCCCAGGTGAGAGCTAGTCACCCAACGGAGATGTCAAACCCAATAATCTATTCTATATCATTCACGTGGACATCACCTATAATGTTCGTATTGCCAATGATCGCTAATCACCCAAACAGGATCCACACACGAATAACTATTTCATAACAGTTCGCGCTCACCCTCCAAGTGATTTACAGTTCATGACGCTGAGACGTAACTTGTAAGTATCCCAATTGGGCATGGATACAAATAATGCTATATTACCTCCCGTACCGGTGTCCCCTCCAAGAACACCCGGCATAAATGTAAAAATATGTAACCCCAGTTACCAGGTCCCCTCCAAGAACCCCCGGCATAATTATTGGTTATCAGTTCAATCAGCCGAAGCTAATCCAAATCATTTCAAATGTAAAGTAGCATTGTGACCAAAAATGAAGTCAAATAATGTGATCCCATACGAGCGATGCAAATAAGTAAAGGATAACCAATTGTAATCCAACATGTAAATGCATTTTTAAACACGCATGTTCCTCACCCCAAAAGATATTAAAACAATAAAACATGGGGCATAAACTCACCTTGATCAAAATTCCCTTAAAACAATCATATTGTTTATAAGAATAACGAGTAAAGTATATGAATTTGAAGACAAGCATGTATCCCCCTCGCGGTTTATCAAACATTCAAAATATTGAAAAGCGAGGCTTAATGAACACTCACATTGATTAAAGACCACGATCATATTAATCCAATAAATCACAACAGAATCTGCAACGATTCTCGACTACTCCTATAATATATTTCGTACGATTAGAATGACCGTATTAAATCGATCAACCGATGCGGACATCGTAACGACGAAAATCATACATATTTTTATATTATGCATCATAATAACAATGTGATGAGAAATCCACTTGCCGTCTTTAAACCTTAACCCTTAGTAAAATATAATTAATATATGATACTAATTTTCCGCTAATATAACTTATCCCAATATTTAAAGAAAGTTACTATTTTTAGACCTTCGGTGTTAGAATCAAACAATGATCTTAAAAGCTATTAATAGAAATAATATATTCAACCGACTTTCATTTTATCATTCAAAATCAGTACTCATACTGATATTAATTTAATTAAAAAATATCCGTTGACTATTTTACGTTGACCTTTTAGTTTTGACCCGCGATATCTCCATTTTAAAACTAATAATCCTCCTCTGCAAGTACAATTATACAACACTTTCTTGTTTTCCGCCAAGCGGAAACGGCGAAAGAGGGGGGGGGGGGGGGCGCAAATGGTTTAAATCAATAGATATGTCAGATTTAATATATAAAAAAACTTATTTTTCCTATTCAAGTGTAATTTCCGATTTAGATCAGTTTCGTCTGTTTATTTGGATTTAAAAGTCCCGTTTTATGTCTAAACGTCCGTCAAAATATAATTTGTTATATTTTATAAACTAAAGTCTAACTTATCAAAGTCTCAAACCCCGGATCCTACGTTCCATTTTCTGTTCTTAATTACTCGTTATATAAAGGCACTAAGGTTCATTTTTAGTCCAATTCTCGTCTCAAATATGTCTAATACCGCTTATAACTTTATATAAATCTCGTTTTAATATTTATTCACGTTTTACTAGACCGCGCAGCAAGTTATAATATTTTTCATCACATTTAATCAATTAAATGAAACAATTTATATATTTTTGTGTTAACTAAACTCACTTTATTTTGGTGACAACACACTCAAACGCGACGCACCCCGGCTGTTTTCGCAGCCAAACCCAACAACCCTTCGGCTGTTAACGACAGCCAAACCCGGCTGTCCGGCTTCTTTTGTTGCAACCCAACCCAAACACCCTTGTTGGCTGTTTTGGTGCGGCTGACCCGCAACCAAAACGCACCCTTATTCAACTAACAAATCCAAACGCACCCCCGTTGTATTTTTAAACCACCCCACCCGCACCCTTTTTCTTTATAACCCAAACCCGAAGCCCAAACACACCCTAGGCTGTCCCGCAGCCAACCCGACACACCCCTTTGTCTTTATAACCAAACAAACCCACACCCTCGTGGCTGTTACCATTTACCAAGCGCACCCTTGGTGGTTATGTCCAAACCCGAAACAACCCTTCCCCCGGTTATACCCGGCTGTCTCACAGCCAACCCGATGACCCAACCCGGCTCGCTGTTTTGACAGCCAAACCCGACACCCCTTGGTGGTTATAACCTTAACCCGAACGCACCCTTAGTGTTTATACTCCCAACCCGACGCACCCCGACAAATTCGTAAGCATCCTTATAAATGGTAGCCAATAAAATCCGGCATCAAAAACTTTCTAGGCGGTAGTTGGGCTCCGTATGTGTCCCCGGTGGTCCACTGTGACAAGCTTCGAGAATTTCGAGAGCTTCTTTGCCATCTACACACCTTCGGATTATTTGATCCGCACAAGTCTTGAAAAGAAAAGGGTCATCCCAAAAATAATGTTTTACATCTTTAAAAACTTTTTTTCTTTGAGGCGACATGCTTTTTTTAATGATTTCCCCGCGTGTATTAGCAAATCGGCGAAACCACGGGGTACTTTGGTCTTTTGTAAGTTAACACACTTAAAGTCTCTAAAGGAAAAGTTCACGGTAATCTTTCTTTTTGGATCAAAGACATTCTCGTAAGGATTTTCAAGACGAGAGAGGTGATCGGCTGCATAGTTTTCAGCTCCCTTGGTATCGATAACCTTAAAATCAAATTCCTGAAGAAGTAAGACCCATCGAAGCAATCTTGCTTTGGCGTCTTTCTTGTTGAAAAGGTATTTCAAAGCGGAGTGGTCTGTATAAACAACACTCTTGTTCATGATTAGATATGATCGAAACTTCTCGAAAGCAATAAACAACTGCAACATCACTTCTCGATGTTTTTGTGTAAATCGTTTCTGCTTCTGTCATGCTTGCTAGCATAATGAATTGTCGAAATGCTACTCAATCTTTGCCCTAAAACCGCACCAATTGCATAATCACATGCATCGCACATGATTCAAAGTGTGTCCAATTCGAGCAAGAGAATTGGAGCTTCGGTCAGCTTCTTATTTCAATGTTGAAAAGCAATGCAATCTTCTGAAAAATGAAATGAGTTTTTTTTCTAAGAGAGGGTTCATGGGTCTAGAATTTTGGAAAAATCTTTGATAAATCTTCGATAGAATCCAGCATGCCCGAGAAAACTTCGAATTCCTTTGACGGTTGTTGGGTGAGGAAGCTTAGAAATGACATCAATTTTGGCTTTATCAACTTCAATTCCTTTTCTAGAGATCTTATGTCCTAAAACAATGCCTTCTTTAACCATGAAATGGCTCTTTTCCCAATTTAGTGCTAATTTGGTGTCTTCACATCTTTTAAGCATTTTTTATCTAAATTGGGCAAACAACGACGAAAAAGAATTTCCAAAGACTGAAAAATCGTCCATAAAAACTTCCATTGTTTTCTCTATCATATCGTGAAAAATGGCCATCATACAACGTTGGAAAGTTCCGGGTGCATTGCACAAACCGAATGGCGAATCTAACTTGCTAAATTCAATGATATTGACTAGTTTAATAAATTCATTTTTTTACATCTTTTTAATGTTAACACGTATGACCCACTACAGATTAAAAAAACAAAACCAATAAATTAAATGGGTCAAAATTGTGAACACTGGTTAAATCCATGAACGTTCAAACTGAATATCACTTATTACACCTAAAAGTGCTATGCGACATGTTTGACATACTTCATTCCCTAATGTCCAGAAAGAGTAACTATAACCATGTTTCCCCAACGGATACCTAATTCCACATACCACAACTTTAGTAATTACATAATTACAATTCATGTGTATTCTACAAAAACTTCAATAAAATTAAAAAAATAACAGTTAGTGATATGAAATACTTAACAGAACCTTTAGTAATTATCCACATTAAAGCTACATTCATCTCATTGATTATTTTTCAATCACCATAAACAATGATTAATGTAACTATCTTTGTACCTAACAAAGCATATTCAAAACACATATATAGGTAGGAGACTGGGTAATGCATACATTAGGGTCTGCTATAGGAATGGATCATGCGGATTTCTGTTATACTAACCTAAAACTGGTATCCGCTTAAATAATAATCAGTGGTTATTTGGTCTAGAATAGGACATAAGTAGTTTCGTGACTTATATCCAAATAGAGTAGTACACATACTAGTTCTACGATCGCAACCTAAGAATTTAAATAATCACAGAGCTATAAACTATTTAAATGGTTCTTGGTTTATCCATTAGCTGAACAACGTGCATACTGATTCTACAGTTGCAGCCTAACCATTCAGATAATCACATTCCTACATACTTGCTATATTTCAAGTTAAATTTTTACTAACAACATACTCGTCACAACAATGCAATACTCTTCAAAGATACAAAGGTTCTAAATTCGGAAACAATTACCTTAACATACATGCAATAGTGTTTGGATGTGCTTACTCTTTAACGACAACTTACCTCCATCTCTCATAGGCCACACTTTTAAAACACAATTTAAAATGAACCTGCATATTGCAACATTAAAGTGAGTTTTGGATGCTAAAACTGAAAAGGAACAAACTTTGTAATCATACCTGATTCAGTATGCTATCAATTACAGCGACTAATAAATCTTTGTAGATACAACACCTACGTCTGTGGTGGTTGATGTAAATCTGGTGCGATTTTCAAATTAGCTGAAACTGCTTATGTTTACACATATACTTTTCCAAACAGCTTATTTCATTTGCAAATAAATCTCAGACACTACAAAACTGGTTATTTGTAAAACCATTGTTTTTTTACAAAAATGAGGCTCAGAGCTTCGCTGCGAGGTGATGCCCTCTCGAAGACCAAAAACAACAATTCTTATAAGTCAATATAATATGTTCCATAATCACGAACAACAGCCTCAAGTGCCAAAAGTAGCAGATTAATTTTAGAAACAAAATCATGGAACAAACGTCGTGTGCATTGCGGTGCAAAAAATATGTAGTACTTAAAATTCTTGTACTTGCTTTTGTTGTTCAGTATCCTGTAACATCGTCGGCTGCTGGTGTGAAGAAGATGTGAGGTGCCATAGCAGACGCGCCTGTGATAAAACCTTTGAAATTGTACCTGTATGTGTTGGATTCAATTAAGGTGTGAGATTTTGTATTGTTCAGCTGCTGGTGACATTATGTCAAAAAGAAGTGTACCTGTAAGCAGTTTGTGGGTCGTGGTCGACACAACGATAGCCTCCATTTTCTTTTATTGCTTCTTTGCTGCATTGGTGGCGTTACTTTGTAGCTGTCGGGATTCTAGAGAAGTGAGGTTGTACAGGTGGGTGGACGTTGTGTGTGACAGGACTTGGGAAAACTTTGCACATAACAGATGATGTTCCTGAATGACAAAACAAACAATTAAAGCAAAATTTTGAAAGATATAGTAGTACTTGCTTAAAGGAACTTTATTTAGGAAACGGTCCTGGTTCAGGGATAATATTATTGCTAGTCTGGGTTTCTTTTATCAATGAAAAGCATAACAAATTATCTCCTTTTGGACGATTCCGAATCTGATCTATCTCTTCCAGGGTATTGTATTACGCAGAGGTGCTAAAGGAACCGGGATGAAGTCAGTTGAGCTGACACTTTCTATGTGTGATATTGTTGATATTTATGGTTTCACTGTTGATCATGGCTACACCGAATGGTCAGTTTACCCTCTCTTTCTATCTGATTAAGTTAATCATGACATTAGAGAACATGGTATCACATGTAGAATCATACAACTACCCACATCCATGTCATGTTTGCATTTCTGCTATAAAAAGGCATGTAATCACTATTCTTACTTTTGGTTTGGTTGTGGTAATTTTTTAAAGTTCCTATAGGACCATGTACTTCTCTAAACTAAGAAAAGGTTATAATGCACTTAAGGAAGGGCGTACTACCAACTCCTAGAATGCCTTGGTGTAAGTAAAGATTTCCCTTTTAACGTATTGTATTTATTAAACTCCTCCCATCACATATTAGTTGCAACATTTTCTTATTGTTATGAATTCTGAACTGAAACAACCTAACTATTCGCATACATATATGCTCACCAAATATAAAAATAACTTTAGTGTCCATGATGGTTAATTTTACATACTAATAAAATATACAATATATTATTCCAAAAGAGCAATTAAGAACTTTTCTAAAGTCTCCCTTAAGAAACGCTCACTCTTAAAAAAAATATATATAATATATAATACGTATGTTTTCAGGAAAGTATGATTTCTCGGGTCATTTTCCCAACGATTTGAGAAATTGAAACCTCGCTTGATATTGGATATTGATTTGAATGGGTTCGGAGATTGATTTGGTTTTCTATAACTACTAATTAAAAGTACAATTAAAATAAGCAAATAAAAACAATTAAAGCACAAAAACAATTAACGGGACAAATAAAACGCGACTAAAAAGCAATTAAGGTAAAACTAACTCCTAAAAATGCAAACTAAATTTCTAAACCTAAAGTAGGACAAAAGAAAATTTTAAGAAAAAGAAAAATATTTTTTTGAATATTTTTGAATTTATTATGAATTAAAAACTAATTTAATCTAATTAAATCCTAAAAAATAGCAAATTAAGTCCTAAAAATTTAGAAAAATGATTTTTAAACTTAGAAAAGTCTAAAATAACATAAAAACTCAGAAAACTATTTTTAACTATTTTTAAAATTAAAATCCTATTTTTAAAATTAAAACTAAAAGCCTAAAAATGAAAATAAAAATCTAAAAGAGGTGAAAATGATTTTAATGATTGTAAAACTAAAAGTAATTTTTATAAAACTAAAAACTATTTTTTTGTAATTTTCTGAAACTTTTTTCTATTTTTTAATGATTTTTCAATTTTTAAACCTACGAAAAATCCTAGAAAATTATAAAATAAAGGGAAAAATTTGGAAAATTCAGGAAAAGTGTAAAATGTAACAAAGAACCTAGGAAAAATATTACCAAGTCCCCAGCTTAAAGAATAAGCTCTAAATAAGCTTGTATAAGCTACGGCTTATAAATAAAAAGGAAATTTAAAACGTGTACAAGTATTAGATTGTGCAAGACATGGTTGGATGAGCTATTGAAGCACAATGGTAAAACGTATGGTCTATAAGCAGGAGGTCTTGGGTTCGAGGTTGGTCACACCCCTTTTTGCTAATTTTTTTATTTTTGAAAACCAAATATTAAAACTGAAAGAGAACACTTTTTAAGCACTTTTTATAAAAACAACTTAAGCTAAAAATCAAAATTAAGCTCTCTAGGAGCTTTTGAAAACCTGCTTACAGAAAGTGAGCTTTTGAGCTCACTTTTGCTTGTTTTGACTAAACAGCTTGCAAAAAGCTCAAATTAAGCTCAAATTTCAAACTAAAAACTGTTTTAGAATCCTTAAGATGTCTATTAACTAATTCTAACAAGCTAGAATCCCTACTAACAACTAATGCTTACTGAATCTAATGATTAAATTTGCAAACTCAGGAAAAAGCAATAAGAACTCAAAATTTAATTAAGCTAAAAAAACTCAATAAGCTGAGACATAAGCTACCCTTTTGAAAACTTGACTAATGATACTTAAACTACAAGACTCAATCATAAAAACCTATACTATAAGCTAGGAAATCAAAAATCTAAAACACTAAGCTAATACTACTGTTTTTGGCTTTTTGGTTTTTTATGATTTTGAAAAGCAAATTAAACTAAGTATTTAAGCTAGAAAATGGAATACTAAGCTTGATCTATACTAAGCTATATATAAGCTATAAGCTAGATGACTATAAGCTTATAAATCCTATAAACTCCTAGCTATGATTAGGCTAAAAAGGCAGCAGTAGTAACTATGGTTACTACTGCTGATGCAATTGGCCTAGAAGCACAAGCACTTGCAGTCAATTTTGGTGCTTAACTCTGCACTAGACACACTAAATGAATATGTCTAAACACAAAATTGAACACAAATCAAACCTTAAAAGCCTGAATCAAATTTTAGCAAGCACAATAAAAGATAAATTTCCCCTGGTGCTGAGACAAGGACAATAAGCCACAAAATCATTTAAAGCTTTAACTAACTTAGCAAATCTATCCTAAACTTAATCAATAATGATAATCAAACTGACCAAAGCAATTTTACTAATTCACTTTGACTTTTTGAAGTCAATTAGCACTAAACCAAACACTCCTTTAGGTCCATGACAGATTTGAAAAACTTTTGAAATTAAATTCCACTTAACTAAACATTAATACCAGATAACTAAAAACTTATTTCTAGCTTAACAAACATGATCAAACAACTGAATAAGCCAGAAATCTAAAATCTACACTATGCTAATGATATTTTTGGTTTTTATGGTTTGATGACAGAATAAACACAAATCTAAGATCTAACTATACTAAACTAAAAACAGATAAAATAACATGATTAAGAAGCAATTTAAACACAAATAAGCACTTAAGATTCAAATAAGCACAATTGATAAGCTAATAAGCAGATAAGCAAAATTTGAGCTAGGAATCTAAGAATATAAAAGTAAAAGAGAGACTTACTTGAGCCTTAGCTTAACAAAGGCATAAATGGCTCATAGAGCTTATCTACTAGCTCTGGCTTATCATAAATAAGCCAGTATAAGTACTTGAGAGCCCTTCCTTAACTGGATCTCCTTCCTAAAAGCTCATAAGTCCAAAAGAAAAGGTAAAAAGGATTAACTGATTTTATGATTTAAATACTTATCAAGACTGAATTAAACAAGCTCAATCACTAGCTTATAGACTAGTGAGAGCTGAAAATGAGCTTATTATTAGCTTATGAGTCATACACAAATACTATGATGTAAATTGAGGGCTTATGACTAAGGATTAATAAGAAAAAGTATATTTCATTAACTGAAAAGAGTGATTACATAACTTGAAAGAGATTACAACTGAATTCAAAGGAAAATTACAATAAGCTATATAAAATCTAAAGACTAAACTAGGTGAAAAATAAGAAAAAGGAAAAGAGGAATACAATGTGTGTGAGAGTGTGTGCTATTTATAGCTGCTGAGAGAACCTTCTAGGGGTCTGAGCACTTCTCACGCTCCTGTCAAAATCAACCCTTGTTTATTCCTAATGATTGGATCATGATTCTATGCCGTTGGATCATAATTGAGTTCACACGGATTGCCAACGTGGCAATCTGTTGTGATGCTTTTGTGCTTTCTTTCTGAGTGAATTAAGTACAAAACTTCACATTCCTTGTGCTTTCTCTTCAAGCCACATGGCCATCTAGCTTGAGTGTACCAATGAGAGCTCTTGATTTGACTTATTTCTCCCTGCCATTGTGTAAGTGAGCCCTTAAATTGTCTTCCGTACCCTCCAATTGGTAAAAACCCCTTGATTTAAGCTGTGTGGTAAATTGGGACGATAGATGAAAAGTTACACGTTATTGGCGCCTTTTTTTGTTTTTAACTGAATTGGGTAAAACGAGGGTAAGGGTTTGGGGTAATAGCAAAACTAGTCCTTCTCTTTGTGTATTGAAGGTTTAGTGTAACAAAGGTGTAATACAACTTTTAGTTTTGGCAGGATTGGTCCTTGGATTTTTATAAAATGGTAATGGCTTTGTTTTGGGCTATGGGTTTTAGTTTATGGACCGGGTAAGTTTTAAAGGTTTTCCCAATGGCCCATTAGTCATAGGGACCTATTGGTAAATTTTTGGAACTTGGGGGACTTAAACGGTAATTTCAGGTTTTTATCTTTTTATGGTTGACTTTCTTTGATTGAGGTTTGACCATTTCTTGGCATTGGCTTCCGACTCTTGCACACTCTTTCGTTCTCGTGTCCGTGTTTGCCCGTTTTTGACGGTTTTCTTGTGATTTTTGATATATCCGTACCTGCACACACAAAACACAAAAACAAGTATATTTTTGCCATTTTTAGTCTGTTTTGGGTCATTTAGGGCCATTTTTGGTGTTAACGGATATGTGTATTTTACACATATCAAAATTCCCCAAACTAAACGATTGCGTGTCCTCACGCAATATTACATGCCTTATAACCAAATATCTCAAAACTTCCCCAAACTAAACCTTTGAAAAGTAGCAAAGATTTTTGTTGAGAGAGCTAAGAGATCACAAGTTATAAAACACCCGAATTCCCATTTTCAAAACTTTTCTATTTTTATGATTTTTCTTGATAGACTATCTAACTACAACTTATTCTTGTGTTGACATAATGTATTGTTTTCATTACCTCATTGGTAACTTTAAGGATCATGGAACAAAAAGCACATTTAAGTGTCTAAAAGATAACTTCATCATTCCCGATTTTTCACTTTTCCCATACTAAGCTTAAAAATAAGATCACTGTTAAGTACGAGCTAAGATGCTAAGACTACTTATAATTACAACTTGTGAATTTCTCTTTCCGACATAAATCATATATTTAAGTGTGTGTGCTCAAATTAATTTAAACCATTAAATCCACATATTTAGATAGTTGAAATCCGACCAAGCTTTACACATGGGCCTTTTGGGCTAATATGTTAATAACTTAGCAAGATCACAACTCAAAGCAAACAAAAATCTCCTTAGCTAAAACATCGTTGGTTCACTTGTCCCATGAATGACTTTCTTCTCTAGCATCCCACCGTCATCGGGTAAGTGCTAAGGCTTTTGACACCCTATCCGAAGAATAATAATCGAGACGCATGAACTTTCGATGAAAAAGCCTTGTAGACTTTTGCAAACGTTAGTTCAAAAGAATACCTTGGTTTAAGAAAAGGAAACTTTTACTATTTATTTTCTAACTTGCAACATTATTATTATTATTTACATTATTAGGCTAGGAATTGGTATCACTTTTCTTTCGACGACACATCGGCCACGCCTCCGACAAGAGCTCGTGTACTTATTATGATACCAACCCTAAATATACATCCTCCACCCTTTCTTTCGATGTCACATCGGGAGCGAACCGACAAATGCCCATGTACTTTATTGCGATGGAGTTTTGTAATATTAATATTAAACCTAAGGATTTATAACTTGCATCCTTTTTATTCACCAACTACATTATATATATATATATATATATATATATATATATATATATATATATATATATATATATATATATATATATATATAATTTTTAATAATAATAATTAATTCAACCCATTATTTTTGCAAATAGAAAAAGTTTCTCGTTTAGAAAAATCAAAGTATAAACTAAACTAAAATTACTTATTCACAATGATGTTGACTTCATCATCGATAAGCTTTTCTCTTAAATATGGTGATTAGACTTTTTAAGAGTAAAACTCTAAGTTTGTAAAAATTACAAGAGAACAACGTATAATTAATCATTTTAAAGAACTTCGGGTAGAAAAGTCACAAGTATTCCTTATAATCCTTTAAGTTGTTCCCAAAATAAACTTTGTTTAGCATCCTAATTCGTAATCAACACTATCATCTCTTATTCTTTGCAATTTAAAACCTCTAATAAAGAAATTCGCAAATACTTAGCCTATATAAAATCCAACTCGGCATATTTAAAATCTACTTGAGATTAGCACAAGTCTTCATTTACTAATGATTTCAAGTCTAGCATGTTTAAAGTCTACATGAGACTAGCACAAACTATCATCATTATTTGTTAAGGGAGAAAGCTAGAACTCTACACGTTCGATCGGGTCAAAAATTACTTCTTATTCTCACCAACGGAAAACCTACATTCGTGTCTTAACACTTATTTTTTTAACTACTAAAATTTTTTGCTATTTTTGTGGGAAAACGGGTACGTGAGAACACAACAATAAGCAGGTAACATCAAATCGATAGATTCCCTCCCCAAACTAAAATGAAACATTGTCCTCAATGTTTAAGGTTGGGTTCTACGAAAATCTAAGCCGTTTATTAATTATGCAAAGATAAACATTAGTCGATAAGATGAAAGGATATTGGATCTCCCCAAACTAATTTCAAATAAAGGATATGAAGCTCGAGTGAACCGGGACACAACACCGAACACGAGAGTCTTCAGAAATTGTTGGGTTAATCCTGCAAAAATCATAACAAACAACAAACAACAAGAAACTAGAAGAGGATAGCCACAACAAATCACAACACATTAAAAATAGAAAAGGATAGGCATGGGGTGAACTCCCACGAAGCGGCTTGTTTTTGGTCACCGAGTCACAAGCTCGACTCGATCCCTGAATTAATTCGTCCTTAGGGAGAGCAACAAGAAACTTCCATTGAAAATGCCACTGGTTGTAGATAAGAAAATGGAAAGGTGATTATGCCGGGATCAAAAATGGTGTCTTCACTCCCGGTGGAGCAAGATAAAGGTGAGGCCTCGGGATAGGTGAGAAACGGGAGAAAAGTCCGAATGACAAATGTGAAGGAATCGTCATCTTCAACATTTTGGAGAAAAATAATCTCACTTCCCCTTTGGTCTTCATTAAGCTCATTAAAATTATCAATCACGGGAGCATTGGGCTTAAAATGTAAGAACTTCAAAAAAAAACAATTATTCGATGGTTCCGAAGGAGGTTGAGGAAATGACGGATTGAAATGAAATGATTCAAACTCGGGAAGCTCCAAAAGAGGTTCATTTGAATTATCAATGCTAATCAACCCCTCTTGATCGGGCTCAATCTAAAAAAAATGAATCATACTCGGGAAGAGAGTAATTAGCATGAGTAGTGGTACTGCCACTTCTCGTCTCTTCCGTATGATTGCTAAAAGTCTCGAATTCGGGTAAAGAATTATCCAAATGAGAAAGAGAAGTATCGGACTCTTCAAAGAACGAATCACTTTCCACGACGGGGATAGGAAATGGAGAAGGAGACTTGAGCACACGATCCGGAGTAGGGTTAACTTTCAAAGATTCGATATTAGAAATAAGACGATGGACGTTTAATAATTTCTCACGAAGAATAACGTCTTGGATTTGAAAAATATCTTCTAATCAAGAACTCTTTTTTATTCTTTGTTCGACATCATTCACCTCCTCGAAGCTATCGTACTCGATATAGGAAGGTGATGCATCAACGTACTCGATGTTCTCAAAAGAATCGTCATCACTCGAAGTATCATCATTTGGATCAAAATCGGCTTCAACAATTCCCGGTGGAATTGGAGCAATATGAGCAAGTTCACCGGCGAACTCCTCGAGAATAGGGTCGATCTTAGAAGAATGAACAATCGAAGTATCACGGTTAATCAAAGATTCCACAAAATCAATTTCAACATTAACACGATTATTATCACAATTAGGCACATCACTCGTATCGTCGGAAATACCCTCGAACTCACTTGGGATTGGGACAAGGTTCTCAACACTAGACTTTATTACTTCGTCCGATTCCGTTGCCGGAATAGTGTCGAGATGCTCATCCCCCATATTTAGAGAATTATCGGGTTCTTCGATCGGTAAGTCGGGTGTGATTGCTTTAGACGTAGAATATCGAGCAATAATATCTCCTAAAGGAATAGAATCATCCTCGTCATCACAAGTAATAGAAAGCATGTAACGACGGGCAGCAGAATACTTTTCTTCTTCGTAAGCTTGCTCCTTTTTTCGAACTTCGCTGCCCCATTCATTAAAATCTTGCTTAAGTTTTCGAATTCTAATCTCACAATCTCTCTCATATTCTTCATCAATCTCCTCGCCTTGAAATCTTTTAATACCCAAATCATTCGTGATTTCTTTAATTTTGTAATCAACCAATTGCTGCTCATGCCTCATTTCCTCGATACTCATATTCTCTTTAGCCGTTTGTTCTTCCGCGATTTGCTTTTTTAATTCCTTTAACATTCTTTGATCTCGTTTTATTTCTTCAAGCTCTTCAAGAATTTTATCAAGGGATTCTTGACAATCGACGGAGTCCTGCGGGGGTTGTGGGTGGTCAAAACTAGAATAATCATAACTCGGATTAGGTTCATAGTATGTTTCATTAATCGGTTGACATTGATAATCATAGTGAGGACCCCCGCAATAAGCACAACAAAGATATTGTTGAGAAAAACTCGGTGAATTTTGTGGATAATAATTATCATTAAAGTTTTGATTGTAACACGGCTCCTGTTCATAGACAAACGGGAACTGTGGTGAACAATCATAACCATAATGAGCATTATTTCCACATAACTCACACAAGTAAGTCTCAAACTGGGGTTGTGGAGGTGGGTAAGAAAAATTTGGAGAATTATCAACAAAGTTAGGCTTTGAAACATGAGGTAATGAATAGCATGACGGATCTAAACTTGGTAAAGTTTGTGGAATTTCATTAATGGTTTGATTGCATGGCTCCGGTTTAGAAATGATCGGATCTTTTGGTGGACAATTATAACCGTAATGAGCACCTTTACCACAAGATTTACAAATGCATCGTTGACAAAAAATTCCATCTAATGAATCACCGCACTCATAACAACAATTATGGTCAATCTGTGGAGGATCTTGCGAAGACTTTACACCGGGGTCTTGATTGACAACGAATGGCTCTCGAGGAGCATTAACAACGTTGGTATTATCATCGGATGATTCGGAAATATCTTCAAAGTCTTTGGAAGTTTCATTTTCACCACAATATGTAAGCAAATCTTCCTCGAATTTCTTTCGTAAGAAAGCACATCCACGACAATACGGACCATCAACCGGTTTTCCACACTTAGCACAACACGGAGAAGAATCGGGTTTGGGAACAAGAATCTTGTCTTCGAAACTCCTTATTGAACAACATTCTCTAGTGTACAAACTTCCACAAGTCGAGCATTCCTTAATCGCGTAAAGAGAGTTCAAACGATGAGACGCCATAAGAATTAAACAATATAGAGAGATAAGAAGAAAGAATTAAACGGATAAGAGGAAAAAGAAGAATATTTTTAGGTTTTGAAAATAATACATAAGGAAATAAAAATTAAAATAAGAAAGAAAATATATATATATATATTTATTTATTTATATTTTTTATTTATTTATTATTTTTATTTTTTTAATATTTATAAAGGAAAAAGGTAAAATAAAATAAGAAGAAAAATATTTTTGGATTTTTATATTTTTATAAGTACGAAAAT
>BQNB010041078.1:3748-42998 GCA_026074375.1 Tanacetum coccineum
CCAGACCCAAGACGTTGGATGAGACTATTGAGTTGGCCAACGACTTGATGGATCAGAAACTCCGCACCTATGCAGAAAGGCAAACTGACAACAAAAGGAAGGCTGACGATTCATCCAGAAACAACCATGGCCATCAACAACAACCCTTCAAGAGACAGAATGTCGCCAATGTCTACAATATGGGGTCGGGTGAAAAGAAGCCATACGGTGGATCATAATGGCCCGTGTACTCAGAAATGCCACAAATGTAACAAGGTAGGGCACTTTGCCCGCGACTGCAGAAGTTCTGGCAACACTAATGTTGCTAATGCTCAGAAGGACAATAGGGCAGTCCCCAAGGAAAATGGTTGTTTTGAATGTGGAGCTTCAGGACATTTTAAGAGAGATTGTCCAAAATTGAAGAATAAGGATGGGGGAAATGGGAATGCACAAGGCTGGGTATACGCAGTTGGAAATGCAGAGAAGAAAGGGAATGCATCGAGGGACCCAGACTCAAATGTCATCACGGGTACGTTCCTCTTAAACAACCGCTATGCATCTATCTTATTTGACACTGGCGCCGATAGGAGCTTTATATCTTCTGCATTTAGTTCCCTGATTGACATCGCCCAAACACCATTAGAAAATAGTTATGATATGGAATTAGCTGACGGGAAAATAGTCGGGGTAGACACTATTATGTGGGGTTGCACTTTAAATTTCTTAAATAATCCGTTCAACATAGATCTCATGCCCGTAGAACTGGGTAGTTTCGATGTTATTATCGGCATGGATTAGTTAATAAGGTGTCACGCCGTGATCGTGTGTGATGAGAAACTTGTTCGAATTCCCTATAGGATTGAAACCTTGATTTTTTGTGGTAACGAGAGTAACAACGACAGAGAATCTCGGTTGACCATTATCTCATGTTCAAAGGCTCAAGAGTACATGTTCAAAGGCTCCAGAGTAATGGCGGAAAGCGATGGTCAGATTCTATTGGCACATATATATACCAAGTAATAGAGGAAGACAATGGAAAACAAAGTCAAATTAATGACGTTACCAAATCATCGAGATTTTTCGGAACGTTTTTGAGTTGTTCCGAGGATATACCGGGTCTTCCTCTAGCATTGACCAGGTGGAATTCTCCAACGAATGATTCCAGGGAGCCGCGCCCGTAGCTCGTAGTTCCGATATCGATTAGCACTTCCGAAATTAAAGGACATATGTCAGAACCAACTAACAAGAGCATTCTGGATCAAAAGCTTCATAGACCTAGTTCTCACCTTGGGGAACGCCCGGTCTTGTTATCACCAAAGAAGATGGGTCATTCAGGATGAGCATTGACTCACCAGGAGTTGAATAAGCTAACAGTAAAGAATAGTATCACTTCCACAGAGGTCGACGATTTATTTGATCAACTCTAAGGATCCAGCATTTATTCAAAGATAGATTTGAGATCGGGTTATCACCAACTGAGAGTACAAGATAAGACATTATTAAAGACAAACATTTCGAATCGGTATGGTCATTCCGAGTTTAGGTTTATGCCATTCAGGCTAACAACGCACCTGCTGGTATTCATGGACTCATGAACGTGTGTGAAGCCCTTTGGATAAGTTCTTAATCGTCTTCATTGAATGATTATTTAATTTATTCAGGACAAGAAAGAGCATGAAGAAATCTTAAGGCAATTTTGGAATTGCTTAAGAAAGAGAAGTTGTATGCCAAGTTTTCAAAGTGTGAATTTTGGATTCCGAAGGTACAATTTCTCAGTCACGTCATTGATAGCAGAGGCATTCATGTGGATCCATCCAAGATAGAATCTATCAAAGATTGGGAATCCTCCCTTAGACACCGACGGAGATCTGCTATTTTTATGTCATGCTGGTTATATCGAAGGTTTATTGAGGGAATTTTCGATGATTACTAAATCAATGACGAAGCTTACTCAAAAAGGAATCAAATTTGATTGGGGTGAAAAGGAATAAAACAAATGCTTTTCAGTTAAGAAGCAGACGTTTTGTGCAGTGCGCCACTTTTGGCTTTACATGAAGAAGCGGAAGATTTTGTTGGTCTTTGTGTGCTTCAAATATGGTTTGTGTGATGTATATGATGCCAGAGGGAGAGAAGGTCGATTGCCTTCATTGATCTTGGTAAATAAAAAAAAACATATTTAAAAATTCAATGTGAAGACACTACACCAAACATGATTTAGAACTGGGATCGGTGGTGTTTGCTCTAAAGATATGGAGACATTATCTATATGGATACCAAAGATCGTGTTTATCCCGGACATTAAAAGTCTACAACACATTTGGACCAAAAAGAGCTCTCAACATGAGGCAACGCCGTTGGCTAGAATTGCTAAGTGATTACGATTGTGACATTCGTTATCACCTGGGGAAGGCAAACGTAGTGGCCAACGCATTGAGCCGTAAGGAACAGATTAAGCCATTGTGGGTTCGAGCCTTAGTTCATAGATCTTGCTTGGATCTTCCCAACACAATACTAAAAGCTCAGATCGAAGCCCTGAAACCAGAGAATCTTAAGAAAGAAGATGTAGGTGGTATGATCAGAAGGGATATACCCAAGGAAAAGTTGGAACCACACGCCGATGGAACCTTATGTTTAAACGGCAGGAGTTGGTTGCCTTGCTATGGCAACTTAAGATCCGTGATTATGTATGAATCCTTTACGGTCAATATATTCTATCAATCCTGGTTCTAAAAAAGATGTAAATTCAAGACATAATAGAGCTTATAGCGTGACCCATTATGAAAGATGTTATCGCCACCTTTTCTTTGTTAGCAAGTGCTTGACGTGTGTCGAAAGGTCAAAGCTCTTTCCGAACAATCAAAAGGACCAACAAAACCAATAATCTCCCCGACACCCCCATCGGATTATTTGTCAACTAGAATACCGAGGTTGAAGTGGAATAATATCAAATGGATTTATCACCAGGCTTCCAAAGTTGTCACAATGTTTTAATCACCATCTGGCGTGCAGTTGTGGGATCGACTCATAAAATCTGCTCACTTCTTGCCAATAAGGGAGAATGATCCATTAGACAAGTTGGCAAGGTTATACATGAACAGGATAGTAGTAAGTAAAGACCGGACATGCTGTTTCAATCATCTTGTGCTTGTGATGGGAGGTTCACCATCAAATTTTCTGGAGATCTTTTCAGAAAGCTTGTGTACAAATAAGCGTATGAGCATCCGCGTATCATCCAAAAACAAACGGCCAGAGCGAGGGACTAATTCAAACTCTCGAGGGACATGCTAACGTGTTAATGGTAATCAATTTTGGAAAGGTTGGGTTAAGCATTTGCCCATTAGCGAATTTTCGTATTCACACATTTATCACGCTAGCAAAAAAGGCCGCACTTTATGGGGCACTTTATGGCCAAAAATGTCGAAATCACGGTGTGCTGGCCAAAGGTGGAGATAGCTCAACTGACTTTGGTCCTGAAATGATCTAAGAACAACGGAAAAGATTGTACTGATCAAGCAGAGAGAGAATTAAGCTCTGTCTGGATCGACAAAAAAAGCTACGCTAATTTAAAGCGAAAGCCGAATGGAGTATCGAAGTTAGGGATAGGGGTTATGTTTAGGTTCATACCTTGGAAAGGGGTTGTACGATTCGGTAAGCGGGGCAAGTTAAACCCGAGATATGTCGGATCTTTCAAGGTGTTAGCTAAGGTTGGGAAGATTGCCTACAGGCTGGAACTTCCTCAAGAGTTGAGCAGGGTTCACCATAGTTTCCATGTGTCTAATCTAAAGAAATGTTACGCTGAAGAAACCATAGCCATGTCAACGTTGGGAAAGGAAATGTCTCGTTGCATTTATAAAGCTCCAGTTTATTTGTGGGAAGACAACGTTAATATAATGGAAAGGAGAGATCATACAATTAAAGCGAAGCCATATACATTGGTTTAAAGTTCAATGGAACTATGAGAGGTCCTGAGTTCACATGGATATGTGAGATTCGTTCAAAAAAGAAATCCCACATCTCTTCACAAACGGACTTCATCATCCATATAATGTCTTATGCTTTGAGGACAAAGCTTTTTTATACGGGTGGAGGACTGATAACATTTCTTAATTTCAGGTCTTTAAGACTCTATTATTTCTTTACTATTTATTTTAGTCCGATACGACGTTTACTTTTTTTTTTTAATTTAACTTTTATAGCTCTAAATCGCATAGACTTTAGAAATAATCATTCAATGTAAACCGGTCCACCCAAATAATTAAGGTTGACCGTCAAGCAAGTGTGTAGGTAATTAATAGAAAGATAATTATTGACTCTTGCGCGTATTATTTTTTATTGGTCAAGTAAAAGGCTTACGATTTTCACATTAAAATACGTTTAGACACCACTCCGGAATTACCTAGATCCTTACCTAGCTTTTTCAAAACCAATACCATTTTAAACATTAAACATAAAAATTATTCAATTCTTGTATTTATACCCATCTAGGCGAATAGGGTGTCAACAAACGATAACACATTGGATACTTACACAATCTTGATAACAATTAGCTTATAAATGGAATTTACTTCGAAAACTAATACCCTTTGTGTATTATCATAAAATCACACATAATCTCCTTTGTGATTCCAAAGACCATAACTAGTCCTACATGCCGTCAATTAACCATAGAAAATCTACCACTAAGTACATGTACATCAAAAGTTTAATTAAAACATGTCCTTAATGTTCCTAGTTAACTTAATACACAATGGATAATAACCATTTGATCCTTTTGCCCTCTTGATACCCGCGGCAAGCAAAGCACCAACACACACAACCTATAAGATTTTCAAATCTTAAGAAATCTTGTACCTTTATCTTGTAATTAAGAGTTGTACTATGAAGGTATTATCAATACCATTTGAGATTAACTAGAATCCTCAAAACCACCACTTAGGGCTCAGTTTGGCTTTGGATTAGAAACTAGGAAAACTAACTAACCTTAAGCCTATATAAACCCACTCATATTGGCACTTAACACTTCTTGAAAACTCCTAAGCACTCTCTCAAACAAAACCATCCTTATTTCTCCTCTTTGATTTCGGATCATACCATAACCGAACCCAAACACTCGTCGCATAACATTCTAAGCTCACTCGTGGCTATATAAGTGGGTATAGGGTCTTCATAAGAGGGTACACGAGCCAAGGATGGAAGATGCGGTAATTGATAAGTTTGAAGCTTAGGGTGATCTGCATTTCGGGTATAACTCATCGGGTTGCCATCCTACTCGTTCTAATACACATTCAAGAAGCTAGGACCATTGTAAGTAGAGTGCTAACCCGTGTACATTCATACCTTATTCATTTTCTTCTTGTCTAGACGTAAGGGTCACGGTTAACTTGTGCTTAACAAGTTAACGTGAGCATGAAAGTGCATGGTTGGACCCATGCATGGTTCACGCACTTAGTATACGTGTATATGATCTTGTGTGGTGCTAAAATGAGTAACATATATAAACCGAGGCTTAACAAGACTAGAGTTACATGTTTTCATTTAAAAACGAATGCACGAAACCTATACATAAACACTTCACGTAAACTTGATAGTTTGGCTCGAGAAAGAGTATACAAATTAATTAGACGATTGCATGTGATGAATACGAGCATTATGTGTGCTAAGCGAGCTTATTTTGATTTGCTAAGAATATTAACGAGCTTAATATCATTGCTAAGCTAAGCTGGCCACTAACGAGCCTTGTTGGACCCAACAGTCCATTTACGGATGTCAATAGACCCAACAGTCCGTTAGTTGGTGGCCCATAACTTATTAATAAGATCACTTGAGCTTATTGAAGTATTAAAGGGCTTATTTAACTCGTTAGATTGTAAGACACATATGATAAATCTTATCGGGACATAAATGAGCTTAACAGCCCACTAGCGAAGCCTAAGTAGCAGGCCCAACAATCAAATAAGCTTTAATAGCTTATTAAAGAGATAAATCAGAAAGTTAGGGCTTGTTGGAAGTTAAAAGTGCTAATGGACCTTAATAGAACAAGCCCAAAGGCTTAAAATGCTTAACGAGCTCTTAATGGGCCCAAAAGCCCATTAACGAGGCTTATTGGCTTATAAATAAGCCAACTGTGAAAAACTCCTAAAAACAGGATTAAGTGCTTAATGGAAACTAGGAAAATAAGTCGTTATCATGTGTAACTCTTTTTTGGACTATTCGGTGAGCTAAATGGGCTAACGAGCCCAATAAGCTCAAATAAGCTCATCCGAGCTTATTATTAAGCCGAACAGTTTCATATAAGCTTCTATAAGCCAAATGAGAACTTATGCGCTTTTAGAATCTTAATTGGACCATTAAATTGCTTAATGGACTTTAACGAGCCCACTAAGCCTAATAACGTCTATCTAAGCTCAACAGAGCTTATTTCATAGCTGCTCAGCTTGTTGTAGATTGTTGGGTCTAATGAAAACTTATTTGTCACTTGTAGAACTTAATTGTGGCTTAAATATTCATTTTACAAGTAATGGACTAAAAGTGTTCAAATTGTAAACTGAAGGGTTTTAAAACGGTCAAACTCTTTTATAAAAGTTTAGGGCACTGTTTTGTCACTTCTGAAACTAAGGGTTTGTTTTGAAGTTACAGGACCTAAAGTGTAATTTTTGTAAAGTTGAAGGACTAAAGGTGTAAATGTGGAAAAATAAGGGTTTAAAATGTAAATATTATATTTTCATAAACATAGGGACTGTTTTTGTAAATATAGAAAACCTAAGGGTATTTTATGATACGAAGTGCTTTCTAATACTACACTTAGCGAATCGGACAAGTTATAATATTTATCGGATATTATACAAATTAAAACACGACTTAATAAATATGTATATTTATTAATAATGTTTTTGCATATTACTTGACGTGTGTGTCGGTTTACTCTTTCTTGATCCATTCAGTAAAGGACAAATACAATGAACATTGGTGCACCAATACACAAGTGCGATAACAGTATAGATAAAACTAGCAATTTATTGTAGTTTATGCATTAATCTGTTAGCCTAAACCTTGTAGACTAGGACGGAGCCGTTCATTTACTTAGGTATTTGACGGTGCTTTCCATAGTTTCGCTATTTGTGATTCTCAATTTATATAATTGAATATATTTATCATTCACAGAGGACTACCTACTAAGGTGAGTTCATAGCCTTATGCTTTACAATTATTTAAATATTTTACATCTTTGGGGTGAGAACATGCTTTGTTTTACAAATTAGACGCAAGGGTACATTTTATACAATGATTACGTGTTTTGCCTAAGTAGCGATAACCCACCAAGCCCTTTTATCATGAATTGTCAATTACTAGATTATAAGCGCGAGTGTTATAAATAGATCTATTTGGGATTGACATCCCCGTTTGGGTGAGTAACGCTCACTGTGCCGGTTTGCCAGACAATAAACGTATACCATGTCAGATTTGAGATGTTGCGGGTTAGAACATCATTCACGGGCAAATATTAGCAATTTATTGCATTCATACATGTCGAGCTTCAGTGTCATGAGCTTAGAATACAATGATTACTTAGGTATTTGACGGTGTGATTCAATTTCCATACTTGAATATATTTATCATTCACAGAGGACTACCTACTAGGTGAGTTCATAGCCTTATGCTTTACAATTATTTAAATATTTTACATCTTTGGGGTGAGAACATGCTTTGTTTTACAATCTTGGCGCAATGGTAATTTTCTACATGATACGTGTTTTGCCTATGTAGCGTTAACCCTACAAAGCCCTTTTATCATGAATTGTCAATTACTAGATTATAAGCGCGAGTGTTATAAATAGATCTATTGGGATTGACATCCCCGTTTGGGTGAGTAGCGCTCACTGTGACCGGTTTCCGCAGACAATAACGATCGTTATACCATCGTAAGATTTGAGATGTTGCGGGTTAAGTAAATCATTCACGGGCAATTCATTAGCAAGTTATTGCATTCATACATGTCGAGGTTCAGTGTTGTCATGAGCTTAGATCATGATTAAATAGGTATATTGATGGTGTGATTCAATTTCCAACTTGAATAATTTATCATTCATAGTGGACTAACCTACTAATGTGAGTTCATTGCCTTATGCTTTACAATTATTAAATATCTTTACATCCTTGGGTTGAGAATCATGATTTGTTTTACAAATTGGACGCAATGGTACATTTTTATACAATGATTACGTGTTTTGCTAAGTAGCGATAAAAACACAAGAGCCCTGTTATCTTGATGTCAATTACTAGATGTAGCTGCGAGTGTTATAAATAGATCTATTTGGGATTGGACGTCTCTGTTTGGGTGAGTAAGGCGCTCACTGTGCGTGTTTGCCAGACAATAAATATACCTGTCAGAGTTGAGATGATTGGGGTCTAGAACATCATTTCAGGGTAAACTATTTGCAATTTATTGCACATTCATTTACATTTCGAGCTTCAGTGTCATGATCTTAGAAAAGCGTTAATTACTTTTTATGATGTTTGCATCTGTTGCTTATCAACACTTGGAAATCTTGCGGTTCCTACAATAGATTTACATAAACCTTTAATTCACAATTTTTGTTGGTTTTTTATGCATGTCTTTCTCAGGGTCAATAAGGCACGAAGGTGCCCAGATAGATTTGGGTTACTCTTTGGTGCGTGTCAATAATTAAATATTTTGGGGTCGTATTAACATTTTGGGAATATTTGTTATATACCGGAATATTTACTTATATTGTCGATCGATTTGAGGCCATGCGCTTATGTAATGAACACAGTTTTTTGTCCTATCCAATGTTTTTTTAACAATAGACATGATTTTAGTGGTCGTTGTCATAATCTTGTGCTATTGATCTATGAAAGTATCGACCCTCGGTTATTTAATATTCCGCTGCAATCAGATTTGGAGGTGTTACAACGATCTTCCACAGAAGCTGAAATAGAGCTCTTTCAGATTCTAGACTTGTGAATCACATGCTTCTAAGTCTTTTCTTTGGATTTGCAGATCACTACTTCTTCACCAATACATATCCTTTGTGACAATCAATCCTCAATCTCTTTAGCTGCTAATCCAGTTCAACATGCCAAAACAAAGCATATTGAAATTGATTGCCATTTTGTCAAGGAAAAGATAAAAGCAGGCATTCTTCTTCCCATTTACATTCCTACTTATCATTTTTTTAAGTAGCCTATGCTCGAAAAGAAGGAACTTAGCAGAGATCTCTTTTTTACAATGTATTTTCAAAGGTTTGCATGTGTGATCCTTACATACTAACATCTTGTCCATTAGTGGAGTGGGTAATGGTGATAAGATAGTATTAGCACCAAAACAGAGCATATCTCAAGACACAATCAAGAACACTCAAAGGATCATCAACACAGTCATCTCCTCTAATTATTTACATCATAACAAAAGTCTATTAGATTGTAGTTTGATGTAATTCCAGTTTTGTAGCTAGTTTTAGTTTAGTCAACGCAAGTCAAACTGTTCTTAGTTTAAAAGTTAGTTAGGTTTTATTTTTCCCGCTATTTTTCTTTGTAGCCTATAAAAGGCAGATGTATCCTTCATTTCCTTTCTCAAGTAATGAAATAATCATTTCACTTCACTCTCAAAACTTCTTTAACTACACACAAAATAATTGTTAGATAATAGTTTAGATGGCCCCATACTCGGTCCTTAGAAATGTATTATTTTATCCATAATAGAAGAGTATTTGCGCCCCATAGCAACGAAATTTTATAGCGGGAATATTAAGTTGCATTATTATAATAAAGTTTATTGAGTTATAAACGAAAAAAGTAATAAAAGTTCGTGAGGATTTGAGGATTTTATAACAAACTTGTATATAAATTGATTTAAAATTGATGGGTTCTTAGATAATTTTCTATAATTTTTTCATTATTTAATAATATGGTATGACCCTTTTTATATAGTATAAATAAATAATTAAATATAGCTTTCCAATATAAAAAATAAGAAAAATTGCAATTTTCGGCAAAACTACTCCTTATATACTGTTTTGGACACAACTTTTAAACCCTTTTAGATAACTAACGCCATCAATGTCATTATCTTCATTTTCCAATTATGCACAAAACTTAACTTGAATCACGTCCGTCGGCCACTGGACGCGCCGCCACACGCCGCCGGAAGCTAACTGTTGCTTAAAAAAACATATTTATCTCCGCTTTGCTTTTGTTGCTTGTTTTTTTTCATTTGTTGTTACTGTTGCTTGAATATATTTCTTAGTTAAAAACAAAAAAGTTTAAGATGACGTATTGTCGCCTAATGACTATCTTTGCTTTTGCTGCTTGTTTTCGCTTTTGCTTTTGATGCTCGTGTTTGAAGATTTGTTTTGAGATGAAATCCCATATGACCCAAAATATATGACAAATCGAACTATATGTCAACCCAAGATGCATCTTTCTCTCCGGGACTTTAAAAAGGTACTTTTGGAACACCAATAGGCATTAAATGAAAGAAAAATTATAAAATCATTCTTTCTCATATGTGTCTGTTAGTTAAAGAGTCAAAGAGCGGTTCGGGACAAAGAAACAGGAAAACTTTGTTAACCGGACAAATTGACAATTATCTATCAAGCATTAATTGTCTAATTGACAATCATCTATCAAGTATTAGTTGTCTAATTGACAATTATCTATCATGCACCGTCCTGGGCTTTTCCTATCTTTATATGAGTAATCAGAGAGTCTGTCCTCAGACCGAAGGAGGCTATGTTGATGCACGCCTCCTCCTTTCGAACCCCGTCAAAACCATTACTTAAAAAAATGTTTATTTATTTTAAAAACGATGGTCAAGGTCACGTTCGCTGCTAAGGTCACCGATTTGTTAAAAAACGTGCTAAGGTCACGTTTCGTGATAAGGTCCGGAGTTGTTAATACGTGCTAAGGTCACGTTCGTGCTAAGGTCATGAGTTGTTAAAACGTGTTAAGGTCACGTTCTTGTGTTATTCGTGCTAAGGTCACGAATTGTTAAAACGTGCTAAGGTCACGTTCCTGTGTTAAGGTCACATTTTGTTTAAATTTTCTTTTTCTTTTTCTTTTAGGGATTTACTATTCCAGTCCAAGCTTTCGCGTTTTCGTCGCTCGGACTGCGAGGGGGTGTTAACCGGACAAATTGACAATTATCTATCAAGCATTAATTGTCTAATTGACAATTATCAATCAAGCATTAATTGTCTAATTGACAATTATCTATCATGCATTAGTTATCCAGTTGTCAATGTCTATCTGTATATTCATTCTTGTACCCCCTATATATTGTATCAAATGAATAATGAAAGACACACGTTTCACCTTTCAATTTAGGGTATCAGATGACCATTTGGTACGATTTGAGACCTACTCAGTCATCAAGCGCCTTTTCTACGTGCTGTCTATTTTACAACCCCGTCAATCTTCCTCCACCGTTTGTGACCATAAACAACGAACCTTCCTCTCCAATGAATCAAAATCTATCTATCTTCATTCTCAAAAACCATAACTGTCGGCCGTTCATGAGCAGCGTATATCCTCTCCAAAAAAGAATCAAATCCCTCTCCATCTCTATTATCAAAAACCACTAGTTGTTTGGGCACCATGAGCCGCAAATAATTTCAAAATAAAATATCTCTATCACTAACACGAATAATCGGCCGTCATGAGCCGCTTTTATCTTTTAATAAAACACGCGCTTTCTATTCTCTCCAAATAAAAATTGTCTTAAAAAATCAATCTGAAAACCTCTATCAAGTTCTATCTCAGGTATTTATCTCCGTTTGCAAGTTTAACTCCAGTCAGATCGAAGACCTCCGCTCCAACTGGAGGAGTATTAGATGAATATATTAAATTAGTTGATAATATTAGTGAGTCATAGTTGACTCTTATATTTGGTATGATTATATTATCCTTGTCATGCTTTGTTGTAAATTAGTTGTAGGCTTTATCTTTATCTTGGCTCAAGCCTATCTCTTGTATCCTATATATACTGTATGTTTTATGAAGATAATCAAGGACATCAATTAGCCTTCCGGGGTTTTCTATCTTCCAATAAACTTAAGTTATATGGATCCACAAATACTTTCTTGAGATGAACTAAAGAAAGGATATCAAAATAGTTTTGATAATTCAAGAATGTTATTACTTGAATTCGAAGTTCGCAGTTACTTTGACCGGATAAATCGCAGCAATCGAATAATTAAGTCACATAACAAAATAATTACTTCGTATATCTTTAGTGTTTTGAAGTTTTTTACTTCAGTCCGAGCTCTCATAAATTTTCCACTCGGACTGCATGAGAGTGTTTGACAATAGCTTAGATGGCCAAGCCCATCGTAGTATTTGAGCTCATTAAGGTTTATTGTTATGACTAATGTGGTGTATACATATTGCTTAATAATGAAAATCAACCTGCAGCAAATTTTGTAATCTTATTAGGGATGGCAAAAAAACTCGAACTCAATGGGGAAACCCGAAATCTGAAGTTTTAGGGCGAGGCGGGGCATGCTTATCGGGTTACAGAGCGAGTTTCAGGGCATTAACGGAGATTTTGTATATTTGCAAGATTGTAAGTTGTGATTAAGAAAAACTTCTTTTGTGTAATATTTTTAAAAGAAGTTTTGATTTTTTAACGTGATTATCATTATTTATGCTTAAATTGTTGAAACTTATAAAGCCTACTAATTGATATGTTATTAGTGTGTCGATGATTCTTCATATTATTGCATGTAATCACATTTATAAAAATATAGCATAAAAATAATAATAAACAGAGAACAACATGTATTTTGTGGAGCATTGCACTTGTAAAGGCGCCCCGATAAGATTCCTAACGGGGATTGAAGCGGGTTTGAGAGAGCATCTCGCCCCAATGGAACGCCCCGATAAGATTCCATTGGGATCGGGACGAGTTTGGGATATGGTTTGCTAATCAGGTTTGGAGATAAAAAGTGGCCGCCCCACCTCAAAATGTGACATCCATTGCCATCCTAAATCTTTACAATAATAGACTGACACTTACCATAACACGATTTATTATACACTTAAATACAATATCTTTGATCCATCATTTCATATCATTACTCCTAACGTGTATACTAATCCCACTCTACACATATTAAAACCTTAAACTTAAAAAAAATCACACTTTACACATTTTAAAACCTTAAACTTAAAAAAGTTAAAGTGACATATTACCAACAACATAAACTTACAAGGACCTTAAACATATTCACAACAAAAATGAAGGAGTTATGTCACTTTCAAGAAAACGTCTCCTTAATCACCAAGTCTTCATTACGCGTTTTTGTGTCATCATTTCAAATCATCACTTAATTAATATTATATACAAATCTTTTCCTTTCATATTTTCAAAGTATTTCCTAGTTATATATTGTTTCAGACTTTCATCAACCTTCCTATATATCTTTCACCTCACTCTCCACTTCACATTTCGCTCACAAATATTCAGTCCTTTTTTACAGTTCTTAGCACTTTTTTTGATCTGGGTATAATTTTTTCTTATAAAAAAAACTTGTTTTTACAACTCTTTTTCATGTGGGCATCAATAATTTTGTAAAAACAACAAGTTTTTATAAGTTTTTATCATCTGGGTATAAAGCCTTTATTAGTGTTTTGATCAAATTAACAATCTTTTTTTATAAAAATGGAAAACAACAACCAGTCATCATCTTTTTGGCAATTTAGTGACCAGCTTCGTGTCCAGAGCAACACCTTATCAAATCTGTCACTAAATGACTCAATCTGGAGCACATCCTACGTGTCAAAACGCCCCGAAAAAGATCGCCGGAATTTCGACATCCGTGTCGGTGGCGACGTCATCAATAACAGTTCCGGTCAACCAAAATCAAACTTTAATGGGTTTAACTTTGATTGGAAGATCGGGTCAAGTAATATGAACTTGAACCCGGTTGGTGATTATGGGGTTAATGGTGGGTTTAACAAAGGGGTGTATACAAAGCCTAATATAAATGGTTTTAACAGTAACAGTAAAACTGTGAATGGTAAAAATGATGAGAAACATGGTTATGGGAGTAAATTACATGGGAAGAACAAAAAGAATCATGGTAATAATAATGTTGGTAATGGTGAAAAAGATGGTGGTAAGAATAATAATGTTGTGGACAAGAGGTTCAAGACTTTGCCTCCATCAGAATCTTTACCTAGGAATGAAACTGTTGGTGGTTATATTTTTGTTTGTAACAATGATACCATGGAAGAGAATCTCAAGAGGCAACTCTTTGGTAAAGTTACTATGCTTTTTATTTACTATCTTTTGTGTCTTTGTGGTAGTTTGTATGGTTTTAACGCATTACAATGACTTTTATGCTTTTTATTGGATATTAGATATGGTTTTTCTAACATGTGCCCCAGGGGCACATGTTAAGGTGGGGACATGAGGTGTGTCACAGCCTGATTGGTCAGCAGTTATTTGTGAGGCCTGATAATGATTAATAACAATAATTGCTGGCCAATCAGGCTGCACATGTTAGAAAACCCCATATATATATATGCAATTTTGTATGTTTGAAGAATATATATGCAAATACCTCTTAGATATATTGGTTAAATAAAAGTTTAGTAGCAATTTGAAAGAAATAAATTTGAACAAATAACAAATCAACTAGTTGAATGTCAGAGTTTCATAAATCACGCCCAATCCTAGATTCTTCTAATTGTAGTTTTGTGCATATGTTAGATACTTGATGTAGTGAAGTGTAAGTGTAAGTGTCCTGTCTAACCATTAATATCTTTTTAACCAAGTGAAATTGATCATATTTAGGGGGTGTTTGTTTCAGCTTATATAGCCCGCTTATGACTTATTTGGTTTTGAGCTAATTATATTTAGTAAGCTCACTTTTTGTGTCTTATTATGGAACTTTTCGGCTAGTTTTAACATATTCGGTTGGCTTGCAGGTTTTTACACCACGGTATACGCGAACCTCAGTGAAGGCATATCACCTGGTTTACCCCTTTTTTCTGTACAATTATTCACTCACCAACTTCCATGGAAGTTTTTGAGGTATTTTATATTCGTTCTTGCTTAACAAGATGCAGAGTTTTAAAGAGATATTATACTGCTATTTGTTAACAAAATTGTGTTTTGCATTTATGCAGGCTTGCAAGCTTTGGAGGGTACTAAACATTGATCCAACTGCTTGGGTGACAGAAAACCCAGGGCGAAATCTCGCTCTTTCCTGCCTAGGTATAACTCTGTTCTGCTAATAGCATATCTATAACTTGAGAAAGCTACTAGTACTAATCAGTTATACTGTTTTTTGTTTATATTATAGGTGCGAGTCATAACAAGGAACCTCTATGAGCCATTAGAGGAAGACTCATTCAGGCCCATTCTTCACCATTATGATGGACCTAAGTTCCGCCTTGAACTCAACATCCCTGAGGTATTTTCATGTCCATTATCCATACCAAATTGTCATGTATTTCAACACCAAAATTAACATATTGTTTTATCATCTCCCCCCCCTCCCCCCCCCCCCCCCCCCCCCCCCCCCCCCCCCCCCCACCCCCCCCCCCCCCCCCCCCCCCCACCCCCCCCCCCCCCCCCTTTTTTTTTTTTTTTTTTTTTTCCCCCCGCAAGTGATGTACAAAACCAAGTTGTATGTAAAATGTGTGCTCCTTGTTCCCCAAGGTTGTTGTATGCTGTGGGTTAGGAGGGAGAACAAGGTTTCTAGAAGCCTTTTGCTAGATAACATATTATCTAGTAAAATATGTGCAAGTTACTAGTTGTAACTTTATTTAAAAGATGTCAACTTGTATCCATTTGTGTCTTGCTTTATTTTCAATGTATAATGGCCAAAAATAATTATTTAGGAATCCATTCTTGGGGCTGTGTAATTATCTTAATTCACATGGTAATGGTATTAGAACGACATAGTTGACAGATACTACAAATCTCCTCCGAAACGTTCCCCGCTTAATTCATACTTTTTTTTTCATATTTCAAAAGTCAACAAATAAAATGCAATTTCTTCCACACGTTTTGTCCTTCTTCCCATAATCCAAAGGTCAAACAAGTCAATAGCAACCATTTCCACACGTTATTACTTTATTCTATTATACCATCAATATATTGCAACCCCTTTTCACACGTCATTCACTTATTCAACACAACAAATTACTCCATATGCATGCAATCCCAAAAATCAAGCATACTCATTCTGACATATTCCTCCTTTCAGCAGCCCCCATCAAAAATCACCAAACGGTTGCTATCATGTCTAATGACATGTTAATTGTTAAGGGCCAATACATAGATAACTGTTAAAACTTGCATACATGGGTGACTCAACAGTAAAGCTACTAAAACTTGGACTTTAGGCCCTCGAATTTCAAATGCCCCCTATACTTAAAGGTCCCATATATTATTACAGCTCTCGAACTGACTCGGCCTCACTTTTTAGGCATCGCTAATTTTAAGGCTACCGATTTACTAAATCTGCTAAAAGCATTTGAGAATAATTATGGGTCTAATTTGTTTTTTAATTCATTTTCAAGCTTACACACGATAGGAATACTAAGCACATTAAGCGAGTTTGTTTATGTTTGCTAAACGAATAAAAATGATCAAGAATTAATGTAGGGGTGAGTAGAAAAAACCGAAAAACCCGAAACCAAACCGAAAACTAAAAAACCCGAACTGAAATAACCGATCGAAACTAGAAACCGATGGTTCGGTTTTTACTTTTTAAAAAACCAAAAAAATTCATTTCGGTTTTCGTCCAAAAACCGAACCGAACGGAACCGGTTTTATAATAATATATAATTAATATAATATAAATAAATAAATAACAAATCCAATTCGTAAATTCATATTTATTTTGTGGGTGATTTTATAATTTTATATATATATATATATATAGAGGAAGGTTAAAATAAAAAGACAAATATTCGTGAGAAGGATAGAAAGTAATTTTTTTTTTTAAAGTTCTCGAAAAATTCCAAAAAAAATTTCATTAAATCAGGTATGTTGGTGCATAAAACTTTTGTAAAAGAAGTTTTTCTAATTTAGATTTTTATACGGTTTTTTAATGAATAAGTAAAAAAATAAATAAAGAGTTAAAAAAAAAAAATAAAAAAGAATACATACGCAAAAAAAGAAATTTTGATGCACAAAAAAATTTTGATGCATAAATTTTTTAACTTGTTATAGTTTAATGCGCAATAAAATTTTGATGCAAAAAGTCAAAAGAAGTTGGGTACAAAAACGAATTTTTGATGCACAAAAAACCGATTTAATGCACAAACGTTTTTTTAATAAAAAATTTTCGGCAAAACTATTCACTTTTAGAAAAACTCCCTTTACAACTTTTTCATGCACCAACATACAAGATCTTGTGGAATTTTTTCAGAATTTTTTGAGAACTTTTAAAAAAAATAAATCTTTTTATTATTCTCACGAATATTTGTCTTTTTATTTGATCTTTATCCTATATATATATATATATATATATATATATATATATATATATATATATATATATATATATATATATATATATATATATATATATATATATATTAATGTTTATATATGTGTTTGTCATGTACGTGTGTTTACTTGACAATATATCGTTATATGACAATGATCATATTATGTGTATTTTCACTTGTGTGTGTCTCATTTATATGTGTATAATTATAGAAATTTGAGTAAACGTAATTAGGCTCATAATGACAAAAAAAAATTAAAAAAAATAACCAATTTTCTACGTAAAACAAGTTTATCAAAATAAGTTAGCCACAACCAAATATAAATGGTTTGAAACCGAAAAAACCGAAAACCCAACCGAAAAAACCAAAAAACCAAAAAAAGACAAACCGCCAAAAACCGAGCGGTTTCAGTTTTTGGTTTTATAAAAACCGACTATATCGGTTTGGTTTCGGTTTTAGCCAAAAACCGACCCAAATCAAACCGTGCATACCCCTAAATTAATGTATGTTTTGTTATATAAAAGAGTTGGAAAATGACTCACGCGTTGCGGCAGGGGCTAATATGTTATTGCAACATATGGTGCGCTTTTTTTTAACGGCAAAGATGGAATATATATAAAAAAGAGTCTAGCAAGACGCTAGAAACTTAAAGTACAATAGAGTCAACAAAAAGAATTACATAACATCAAAAAATGGTAAAATCCCGAGACTTTATCTGCGAGAGAATCAAAAGGGATGAAAAAACTTTTAACACGAAGGCCGACGGATCGGTTTTCACTTCGGCAAAAGAAAAACCCCCCATCTTTTCCAAGCGCAAATAAGAAATCCAAAGTATTGGTTATGTTTTTATAGAATTTCAAACAATATACATGTTAATAATTGTACTTAATAGACTCCATTATTATAATTTAGGACAATATTTTTCATTAAACATTAATAAAATATTTATGTTATATAGATTTTTTTTTTTATACATGTTTGTATTACAAAAATAACTATTATAGTAGGAATTTTTTAAAATCCTGATCTGATTTTACTATTTCGATTTTGCAATAGAAAAATATATCCTAAATTAAAACTTGATTTTGAATATCACGTTAAATTAGATTTTGAAATTTGATTTACTTTTTACATCTTTAAAACTAATCGTGGATGTTGCCCAATGGACAAAATGAATAATTAAAATTCAATAATGTCACAAAAGAGGGTGTAAACAAACATTTGAGGTGGTGAGTACCATTTCCAAAAGCCATCCACTCTTACCAAACTATAGTATTTTTTTCACTTTAATGTTTAATCTCACATTTAGGGGGTGTTTGTTTCGGCTTATAAAACATAAGCCAATTTAAGCTTATATGTCAATATTTGAGATTTAAACATTTATCTTAGATTTGAGATTTAAACATTTCTTAGATTTGAGATTGAAACATTTATCTTCATTGCATGCTCTATGTCGGAGCATTCTCGCATGGAACAAAATTAGGGCTGAGTATACAAACCGTTCGATCGGACCGGACCGGAAAACCGGACCGAACCAGACCGGACCGAACGTATTTCGGTCCGGTCCTCGGTCTGGCGTTTTGGACCAATTCGGTCTTCGGTCCGGTCGGTCCGGTCCGGTCCAGTCGGTCTAACCAAAAAACCCGAACATTATGCCTTGTAGGACCGGACCGGACCGAAGACCGAACCGGACCGGGCCGACCCGGACCGGACCGTACCATTTCGGTCCGGTCCTCGGTCCGACGTTTTAGATCAATTCGGTCTCGGTCCGGTCCGGTCTTGGCCGGTCCGGTCCGGTTTTAGACCGTTGCTCACCCCTAAACAAGGTCTTTCGGCCGTCCGGTCCACTAGGTTTTAGAACATGCTCACCCCTAAACAAAATAGATGTTTGTGTTGACTGTTAGACAGAATTCAGTTTACACCAATGTTTTAAAAACCGGGTCTCTAATTGACTCGGTTGAGTCACCGGGTTACCGGTTCAACCATCGGGTCAACTTAGTTTTCAAAAATAATAATAATAATATTTGTAATAATAGAACAAAAAATACATGTATAAATTATGAATATTCCATATACCGAGTCTAAAAATCATTTACTAACAAATATAACGTGTAAAAATAAAATTATATCGTAAATATATACAATTAATTTACATTATTTGCAAATAAAAAATGAAAAATTCAAAACCCGGCCGGGTCTCGAGAACCGGGTTGACCCGGGTCACCTCAAACCCGGCGGGTCTAACCGGGTTTCGAAAATATAAAACCCAGTTCAGTTTAACCCCTTTTTTCGACCGGAACCGATTGAACCGGCCGAGTCGAACCGGATTTCAAAACATTGGTTTACACAGAAACATCTCATTTCAAAAACTTACGAATATAAGGGGCCGTTTAGTGGGTGAAATTTTTTCATGTTTTTCCGTTTCTAAATTTTTAGAGAAGACAATGGTTTTTCTTCTCTAAAGAAGAGTTGAGAATTTTGAAAACCCGTTTAGATATAGTTATATTTTTCTCTTTCATCAAAATGAAAAGATGTTTAGATAATGCTATTTTCAATTATTTTTCTTTTCATAGTCTACTTTTTTCATATTGGATCTTTGTACGTTTTCATATGTTTTATACCTTTTTTTACGTTTTTATACGTTTTCATAAGTTTTTATACGTATTTATCAATTTTTGTACGTTTTCATCCATTTTGATTCGTTTGCATCCGTTTTTATACGTTTTTATTCATTTTTGTATGTTTTCATCCATTTTGATTCGTTTTATATGTTTTCATCCGTTTTTATACGTATTTATCCGTTTTTATACTTTTCAGTCCGCTTTCATTCGTTTTTATCCGTTTTATATGTTTTCATCCGTTTTCATTCGTTTTTATCATTATTCATCCGTTTTTATACGTTTCCATCCATTTTCGTTTATTTTTGTACGTTTTCAAACATTTTTGACTGTTGGAACCAAGAATATCACTTCACTTCACCATGGTATAACATGAATCAAAGTAAGAAGATGAGAAGAAAAAAGAAGAAGTTAGAGAGAGAACAAGTGAGAGAAATGAGAATGGGTTATTCATACAAGTGTAATGGTGAAAGAACAAATGAGAACAAAACACACCTGTCTCCCATACTTAGAGAGGGGTAATTTTTACATAGGACTCCCTTTAGTAGGACGCCTAGCTTTTGCTAACATGGGTCTGGAGGCTTGGGTTATTGGTTGAGGCTTAAGCACGATACACGTGACCATTCCAGATTAGATAAACGAGCCCATTTACCCTTTTAGCCTTTTAAAAATATTATTAACGGTAAAGGACCAGGAGCATCACATTGATATTGTAAGCCGAAGCTTCCTTGTTCGATCTCTAATATTTTGAGGGTACAATCGAACCCAGAAGTGAGGCTTCCTGCTGATGCTGAGCTTATCATGTTCAAACACACACAATTTACAGGATAACAAATCTACCCTAATGTGTCATTTCGAATTCATGAGGTGAGGATCTTGGATCTTGCTCTCCTAAAACTTCCTTGAGATTAGATTAGCGTTGAGTTCTTGAATTCTTTAGTACTTTATTATGTTGTAGGCGTTTTCCTTCTCATGCTATGTGATCTTTGATCTTGAGCATTTGTCATTGTCTTTCGACTTTTTGTCTTTGTTATGAGAATCTTTAAAATCATTTTCCTTGTTTATCTTTGTCGTCTTTGCCATCTTGCGATCTTGTGTCTTGACCAACATGCTCATACTTTGCATCATCTGAAAAGCTTGCTTACAATCTCCCTTGATAGACTTGATATCTTAAAGAAAGATCTTGTATATCAGAGTTTGTAGAAGTCTTTGTCTTTGTATGAACTTGAGCTTTCTTGATTCTTGAATCTTGATGACAATAGTATGTCTTTGTAGTTTGAGCATGAGCATGTGGTAATGAATCCGACTCTACTGGAATGAGGCTGCAACACCGTTGTTTGTACCTGCATTTTAATGTTAGTGATAAGCAGCATATATGGACGAAATGTCTTTGCCATTCGTCGATTTTAGGTTGTGATAACCATCGGTTCCCCGTTTTATAGTATAAATACTATACATGTGATCAGGTAGATTCAAAGAATCTCCTTGATAGGGTTTCTAGCTCAAAGCGAAGATGACTTATAACAACAGTTGTATTAGATTCCACATGCTTGCTTGTTATCATTCCGGAACGTCTCAAAGCCGACAACACGGTAAGAGTGAATCAGATAGTTACTATCTTTCTGATTGAGTCGTCAATTCATTTACTGAACCAAAATTAATATCCGGTTGACACAAGATTGATTCATATAGAATCTCGCAGGTTTAGTTCAAACAGAATAGCCTTTTGTGAAGGGCTTTTTAGTAATCAATCTAGCTTTTAATTGTTGAATTTTTGTAAACTTAGCTTATAGTAGTCTAAAGTTAAGATGTTTTAAGTTTTTAGTTTGCCAATTTGCTTTTAAAGTGTCTAAATCTGTGGCTTTAACATCTTTTCAAGATGTTTTAATTTGATTGTTGCTAAAAAGTTGTTTTAAGGTCTTGTTTAAACTTTATTTTGTTTCATAATGTAGTAAGATAGAGTTAGTTTTAGTGTGCATGTGTCAATTGTGTTTAAGTTTAAATTCTGTCAAGTCTTTTAAGTCTCATTTTCTAAGTTTAAAAGTCAAATTTTAATAGCAATTTTAGATTAGTTAAAGTAGGTTTTAGCTTTTGAAATTTCTAGCATAAGTAGTTTATAGTATAGATTTTATCTGTTTGAGCTTATTTTAAGTTTTAATCAGCATTTACTAGCTTAAAATCAAGGCTGCAAAAGCCATTTTGTCCTTTAAAATCTTTGAAAAAAACCAAAATCATAGTGTACTCAGCTTTTTCATAAGCCTTTTTCATGGCTTATCTGAATTTCAAACTCCTTTTTGTTTGCTGAATTTTATAGCTTATAGGATAAGCTTTCTCTGCATATAAGTCACTAAGCCATAAGGATCGCTTAACTAGCTTAAAAATAAGCTAGAAAGTGCCCCCTTGGGCTGTTTGGCTAACAGTTTTAGCCAAACTCCTTATTTTCTTATTTGAGTATTTTTAGCTTTTAATTTTGCTTAATGTGTGTTTTTATTTGCTTATTAGGTTAGGTTTTAGGCCCTTGTAGCTTATTCAACTTAGGTTTGAGCTTATATAAGCTTATTTGCAAAATTAGCTTAAGGATTAATTCCTTTAAGTTGTCTTAATGCCTTTTAAAGCTTTTCCAGCTTATTTTTTAGCTTGTTTTTGATTCATAGTGCTTATTAGGACTAGGGTATAAGTTGTTTTAGCTTATTTTGCTTTTCCTTTAGCTTATTAAGCCCAAAAAGCCAAAACAATTAGCCTTTTAGTTTTTTTAGCTTTTAAGTAATCTGTCACCCTTTTAGAGCTTATTTCTAGCTTATTTTATGTTTTTATAAAAAGTTATTTCACAAAAAGTCCTTATTTTAGCTTATTAAAAGCTTTTGCAAAAAGAAATTTTCAAAAATAACAACTAGGGAAATTGGGAAGTCATGGGTAAGCAAGGCTCGAACCCGTGACCTCTACAACTTCTACCTAGTCTTTACACACATACCACACAACCAACTGCCATGGGGTCTTTTTCGATTATAACTTCACACCATTAAATACTTAACCTTTTTTAGCCCTTTTTAGCTTTCAGCCCATTTTGGCTTATTAACAGCTTATTTCAATAAGCTGTTGACCCCGTTTTATTTTTCCTAGATTTAGAATTGTTAGAAGTACTTTTCATAATTTTTTTTAGATTTATTATAATTAGTTTAGTATTTTTAATATTTAATTTAGATTAAAACTGTTTTTAATTTATAATATAAAAAATAAAAGTCAAAAAATATAATTCTTTTTTTTAAAATTCTCTTTTATCATTTAAGATTTATAAAAATTAAATTTTCATTTGTAGGGTTAAAATTTTAGAATTTGGGTTTTTAAAGAACGGGTTTTGAATCCCGTTATCGTTTTTAGTGTTTTAGCCTTATTTGCTTTCGTTTTAGCGTTCCTTTACTTGTTTATGCATTTTATTTGTAGAAATAGAAAACCAAATCAAATTTGTGATATTCAAGCATTGTTCCACAAACGTTACCTCGATTTTCAAATTCGCACCTCGTCGGGACACGACCCGGGAAGGTTTTTTGGGATTTTACTTTGGATAAAAGTAATTTTCCTTCTAAAAGCCTCACATAATTCTCTCACTCTCTCATTATTGATATTATCCTTATATATTTATATTATATATTTATTATAGATTATATATATAGTAAAAGACTGATTAACATGTCAGCTAATTGGTATTCAGTTATGACAAAATACAATTCAATTATACCATTTTCAACATGTTCCTTGATAAAATGGTATCGAGTATGGATGTGCTTGGTACGGGAGTACTGCACGGGGTTGCATGAGATTGCTATGGCTGACTGAGAGTCGCAATACAACGGTATTTTGTTGTAGTTGAAGCCATAATCCTTAAGTTGTGTCCTCATCCACATTACTTGAGCACAACTTGCAGATAACGCCATATACTATGCCTCTGCTGATGACATTGCAGTGCAGCTTCTTTGACATCTAGCTGACTAACTTATCACCTAGGAACTATATTCCTCGAGAAGTGCTTTGGCGAGTATCAAGACATCCGGCATGGTTGGCATCTGAAAAAGCTGTTAGTTCAAAGCCAGAATCCTTCGGATACCAGAGTCCCATGTTAATGGTGCCCTTTAAGTATCGAAATATCCTTTTAACCTCTTTGAGGTGTTTTTCAGTCGGTCTTGCTTGATAACGTGCACAACAACATACTGCTTTCACTATGTCTGGTCTACTTGATGTCAGATACATGAGTGACTCAATCTTACTACGATAGTCAGTTTGGTCTACGAGTTTTCCACTCAAGTATGTATCTAGTTTAGGTTTAGTAGCCATTGGTGTACCAACGCTATGACATTTATCCATACCATGTTTTTAAGTATTTATAAAGCGTACTTGGCCTGATTGATAAAGATACCTCGTGGGGATTGGTGGATCTGAAGTCCTAAAAAGAATTTCATTTCCCCCATTAAGGACATCTCAAATCTACTGTGCATTAATTTTTCAAATCTTTTAGAAAATTTTGGGTTTGCAGACCCGAAAACAATGTCATCGACGTAAATTTGCACAAGTAGAATGTCCTCCCCGTATCTTATCGTGAATAGAGTAGGGTCAATTGTACCTTTAGTAAAACCTTTGGACTTCAGGAAAGTTGAGATTCATCATACCAGGCTCTTGGAGCTTGTTTCAATCTTTATAGAGCTTTCTTTAGACCGTAAACTTTTTCTAGATGATCAAGATCAACAAACCCATCTGGTTGTGCAACATAAACCTCCTCCTTCAGTGGACCATTAAGAAATATCATTTTCACGTCCATCTGATAAATTGGAAAAGACTTGTGTGCAACATATGCGACGAAAATCCAAACAGCTTCCAAGCAAGCAACTAGAGCAAATGATTCCTCGAAATCAATACCCTCTTCCTGAGCATATGCCTTAGCTACAAGTCGTGCCTTGTTGCGAATGACAATTTGATCTTCATCCTTTTTGTTCTTCCATAACCACTTTAGCTTGATTACAGTCTTGCCAAAGGGTTTGTCAACGAGTTCCCAGACTTGTAGTCTATCGAACTGATGAAGCTCTTCCTGCATTGCCTCTATCCATGCAGATTCAGCCATTGCCTCCTTAATGTTTTTCGGTTCAGTAGTACTCACATTGAGCGCGAACATACACATTTCAGGATCTGTTTCAAGTTGTTGTCTTGTTTGCACTGGCTTGGATGGATTTCTATGAACTTGTTCTAGCAGGAGATCTTTTGTCCATCGGTATTCGGAATCGTGTGGTTGATAGAATGTATGCATATTTGAATTATCAATATTGCGTGAGGAAGGCTCAGCAACTTCTCGTACCAGTATACAAAAAGGATTGATAAATTCATCTTTTTGGAACTGTGTATCTGCTGCTTGATTATCGTTGTTTTCCTCAGCATTAAGATTTGTAGTTGGAGTTCTTGGTTCTGTTGAAGATTGAATATTCTATGTTGGTGGTGTATCTTGTTGTTTAGAATTATCGGTGGGAGAAGAAGACCTGTTGACACTTGAAGTACCTGCAGTGAAAAATTCATCGTACAAAGGACCAAAAAGAAGATCCAAATCTTGTTGTGACGGAGCTGTTGTATCTGCTGAAGGAGAAACATTTTGTAGTTGGGGTGCGGGGCCAGAGTTATCATAGTCTGACGCCTTTTGTCGTTGGAGAACGAGGCCCAAAGTGTTATTATCAATAGACGTCTCTGTCATCTCTTTGATTTTATCAAACTTAATATGTATTGATTCTACTATCAATTGGGTTCTCTTTATGTAAACCCGATATCCCTTAGACTGAGTGGAGTATCCCACCAGAATGCACGGATCCCCTTTTTCTTTCATCATGTCAAGATTTTCACCATCTATGGTTAAGTAACAGGTGCAACCAAAGATGTGAAGGTGTCTGATTGAAGGTTTTCTGTCATTGATGATGTGATATGCAGTCTTCTCATGTGTTGGGTTGATTATAGATCTGTTTTGAGTATAGCATGCGGTTGCAATTGCTTCAGCCCAAAAGAACAAAGGAAGTTTAGAAGCTGAAAGCATCATTCGAGCAGCCTCAACCAGAGTACGGTTTCATCTTTCAATAACGCCATTTTGTTCGGGTGTTCAAGGAGTAGATGTTTGATGCTCAATTCCTTCTTATTTGAAGTATGCATTGAGTGTCTTGTTTAAGAACTTTGTGCCTCTCTCAGTATGAACATAAATCACTTGAGCTTGAAGATTGCGTTGACTCATCTTGAGAAAATTTATTAGAACTTCTGGTGTTTCATCCTTGGATCTTAGAAATAGAGTCCAAGTATATCTGGAGTAGTCGTCTACAATTACCAGAATGTATTTCTTCCCATGTATGCTAGCAACCCGCATTGGACCACATAAGTCCTTATTAAGCAAATTTAGCCTTCCTTTTAAACTTGGAACAACCTTTTTCTTAAATGAACTTCTTTTTGCTTTACTTACTTCACAAGAGGAACATAGTTGATCCTTGACATATTTTAGTTTTGGTAAACCAATCACGATATCTTTCTTTGAAAGAAAGTTAATGTAGTCGAAGTTGAGAATGTATTTCTTCCTATTTATGCTTTCAACCCGCATAGGACCACATAAATCCATATGAAGCAATTTAGCCTTCCTTTCGAACTTGGAACAGCCTTTGTCTTGAATGAACTTCTTTTTGCTTTACTTACTTCACAAGAGGAACATAGTTGATCCTTGACGGAACAGTCAAAATAGATGATAACGAACAAATACGTTTAAGAAAAACCTGGAAAATTACGAAATTTAAACTAGAAAACGAGAGCCCCGAATCCGAAAAAAGGGGGAAAACCTAAAATCTTTAAAATACCCTCACGAAGGAAATTTTTACTTCAAAACTACTCTAGGGACCAAATAACGAATGAATGAAAAAAGACTAAGACCGAAAACGGCGTATCGTTTTTGACCCAAAAACGAGTCAAAACAAAATCCCGCACACCGGACCGCTCTTTAAAAAAGTAAAAAGTTGTAAAAAATGACCCACTAACGAAACTTTTTTTTATTTTTTCCTACAAACTATCTGACAAAAGAAAATTATTCTAAAAAAAGCACAAATATTTTTTTGCTAATTTATTATATTTTATGAATTAACATAACTTTAAAAACGAAATTAAATTATAAAAAATATTAAATGACTTCCCGAAAAATTCAGAAAAATTTTACAAAAAATACTAGAACACTAAAGACTATTCTATAAAACGAAAAATAAGAACACGAAATTGGCTAAAGGAATCAGCCCGAATAAGCTGTCACAGCTTTATTATACTTATAAGCCAAAACACTCCTTATATACTAAGCCCTTGAGTCTTTAAAAACGAAAAAGACCCAAGCCGCAGTGGTAAGGAGTGTGTAAAAGGGGGATCGTATCAGAATTGGTCCCGGGTTCGTAGTTCTTGCCCACCCGGGCCAATAGTCTTTCCCCTTTTTTTTTTTTCGAAAACTCAAAAGAGGCAAAGTTGTTAACTCGAGGTGCTTAACAACTTTGACCTTCCTACAACTTTTCCAAAAACACAAAATAAGCTTAAAAAAAAAAGCTTAAAGTTTCGACAGATAAGCTTAAAGAGCTTAAAAAAAGCAAAATGGCTTAAGTCCTTTTTGGGCTAGTGGGTCGTTTTAAGCTAAGACAAGAAACTAACATAGAGCTAAGAGGTCTAAACTAACCTAGGTAAGCTGAAAAGAAAAGGAAAAGCAAACAAATAGCTGTTGGTACCACTTATGATAACAAGCAACTAGAAAACAGCATAAACTAAAATTTAACTAAGTCATTGGACAAATAAGCTAAGTTAAAGGCAAATAAGCTTAACAATTACCAGGCCAAACCAAAAAGCTAAGTGACGAACATAGAGCTTAGTGAGAAAAGCTCAATAAGCCTAAAAAGAAATAAGCAATCCTATACTAAATAATGTAAAAACATCAAAAGCCAAGTTAGGCTCTAAAAATAAGCAAACAACAAAGCTTTTCATAAGCAGAAGCTTTAACAATGCTTATACACAGAGCTATAAGCTCTTGAAATAAGCCAAGAGTTTGGGCTTAAGAACACAAAAAGTCAAAGAAAAAGGGGCTTAAAATCTCCCCTTTGCACCAGGGGAGATTTAAGCTTAACCTAAGTGGCTTATTTGACAGCTTATTAAAAGCTGTCAAAAACCAAATTGAAAAGCAAACTAAAAACAGATTGAGTACTCTAGCTAAACAGCTTGTGCACCAATTTATAGCTTTTGAAAATCATTTTAGAGTGCTGAATTTGTTAAATGAAAAAGGGTGGTAAATTTGTTAAAACTGCTACAAAAATGCTTGGTGAATTTTTGACTTACCAAAGTCAAAAGACAAAGGGCTTTTGACAGCTCCTTAAAACACACAAAGCACACTCTTTTCTTACACTTAAACTCAAACCACAAGTGCTTAACCAAATAAGCACTTGTGGTATCTTAAAAATCTCACAGTTTCTAAAATGGTTTTGAAAATCTTTAAAAAGCAATGTTGAACCTTTAAAACTTTTGAAAACAGTTTAAATAAGCTTATTAATCTAAACTAAACCTATTTCAATGACCATAACCCATACCAAGACCATTCTGACCCGTTTTAAAGCTTATGCCAAACACCCCTTTAATTTCTTAAAATGGAATTTAATACTTTAAGAGGCTGTTTTAGCTCACAATTCTAAAAAGGAAAGGACAAATAAGCATTAAACACCCTTAAAGAACAAATATATAGCTGGAAATAAGTACACTCTAAAAGAGCTAAGAACATAATAAGCTAAGAAAAATCAAAAATTGAGAACTTTAAAAAGAGAATGAACTTAACGTTTGTCCAAGCTTTTACAGGACCAATTGTTACCCCTCAAGGGCTTTCACTACAAGCTCTGGCTTATAAATAAGCCAGTGAATAAGCCAATAAGCTCTTCCAAGTTTAGCTTATCTTCCAAATGGCTTATTCTTGATTTTTTTTAAACAAAAACTTATAAAACTATAAACTATGAAGAGTTTAAGTTTTATAAGCTTAATAAGCTTCTATAAGAGCTTATAGGAGCTTATTCAACATATATAAAGATAATTTAAATTGTTTTGATAATAAATGCTTAAAACGGGTATAAATCTTAAAAACCTCAATGCTTCATTAATTGATAAAAAGGGTACAAAGAACCTTAAATAAGCTGTAAATAAGCATAAACAAACATAAATTTGCTGAATTGAAAATTAATTAACTAAAAATAAGCTACACACTTTTTCAACTATCACTAAGACCCTATTTATACTATATCTATGTCTTCACTTCTTCTTCTTGTGTTTCTTTTGTGAGAGTTAAAGCCCAAAGCAAATCTCAGCCTTTAAATATCCAATTGTGCTTCTTTGGTTTCATCATAGCCATCGAAATAAGTCTTGGGGAGATGTGGGATTGCCAGCTTGGCAATTTAACAGCTGGGAAAGGTAGTGGAGGAGGGGGGAGGTGATTATCCATGGGGGTGGAGAAGAAACGCAGGGTAAAAACGGGTTAACACACCCGTGAGTTGTGTTGGGGGGAAAAAACGAGCGGGAAAAGTTGTTTGAGGGATAACAGGGCAAAGGTTTTAGGAAATGGCAAAGTTGGTCCCTCACAAAGTGTTTATGTTGGGATACAACCCATGGTACTTGTGTGGTTATCACTTTTGGGGACTTGGCATGAAATAGCCCCAAAGATAAATATCACCTTTTGCACACTCGTCCTTTGAGGTACAAGTTAGGAGAGTTGGTCATTTATGCCCCCTCCATGTATACAGTTGGAAGTTTGCAAAATCAACCCTTGTCATTACTTTCCAATTTTCTTCAATTTAATACAAGTTTAGGGTTTGGCAATTTTAGACCCCTCAAACTTATATTACTTCACATGTTGACTTTGGATTTGTGTCGGGGTTGAACTTTGCCTTTGACCAGTACTTTTCCTGTTGGACTTATTTAGCCCTTGGAATGACATTATCGGCTTCGATTTGGCTTGTCTTTCACAGTCTTTTCCATTCCGCGTCCGGTTTTGTGTCGTTTTGGCTTTGTATTTCGTCCTAGTCTCTTAAATATCCGTTCCTTGTCACAATACACTTAGCAAAACAAGCGTATATTTGGCATTTAAGTTCCGTTTTTTTGGATATAATTTATAGCTCGATTTTAAAGTAAAAGTATGAAGTAAAATTAAGCACACACCATAAACCATCACGAAATCCTTCTTTGAAAGCATACGTTGATGTAGGTCGAAGTTAAGATAAGAAAGTTTGAATATTCCACAAAAACCCCGCAATATTAATATATAATACCATATACTTAACAAAGTATCATACAAATTATTCTTAGGTAAAGAATAATAAGTAATCAACACGGGTATCGTTCTCCTCGGTGAGAGGTGAATGGAAATTCACGTTCATATCATAAATCGAGCTTGATTGTCATTTAAGTTTTAGATTTGAATTCTAAATCTAATAATGCAAAGGGAAAGCACATAAAGGCACGCTATACTAGAAACTAATGCAACCTAAAAAAATTTAACGACATTTAAAAACAATTAAAGCAAATTAAAACAAACTAATTAAACAAATAAGACAAAAATGAAACTCTAAAATTTCAAACTGCAATTTATAAACTATAAATACTTTAAACTAATTTTTTTGAAAGAACAATGTTTAGTTTGATTTATAAAATATTTAAAACTATATTATTAAACTAAATAATACTAAAAATTAAATTAAAAATTACTAAACTCAATTCTACAAATTTATAAAAATTTATAAAAATGCTAGACACTAAACTTAAGATTTATAAAAAAAAGAGACAAAAAGCTCTTATCAATAAGCTATGAAAAATCAATAAGCTAAATAAGCTAAAACTAAAAGTTCATTTAAGAAATAAATGGTGCATAGTTATAATAAAAAAGACCCAAGGGCATGATGGTTGAGGTGTTGTGTGTGTGAAGGGGAGGTCACGGGTTCGAACCCTGTGACTTCCTTTTTTTGAGAATTTTTTTTTTTTCTTTTAAAAACAGCTAAACAATAAGTAAATATAAGCAACTTTAATAAAGCAACTTTTTCTAAAACTTAATTTTAAGCTAGGAAAAAGCTAATTAAAGTGACAGTTTTGGTTATTTTTTTCTTTTTACTTTTAGTTAAAACTGTTTGGAAATAATAAGCTAAAAAATGACCAATAAGCTAAAAACAAACATATAAGCTAGAAAAAGACCTCATTCTAAACTTAGTAAGTACTTAGGATAAGAAATAAGCAAAATCTGAAAGCTGAAAACCAAGTAAGCTCTTAAGACAGTGGACTAAAAAAACAAAAATTAAGGACTTTTGACAAACTTTAAGCTAAGATTAAGAGACTAATCAGCAATGAGGATAAGCTACAAAGCAAACACAGATTTAGACTAATAATCTAATGACTCAAATAAGCAAGATTTAAGCAAACTTGGTAAAGAAATAAGCTAGAAAAAATAAATTTAAAAAGACTGACTCCACTACTTTATTTTTTGGCTTTATGAAGAAAATTGACACTTTTAAGCTTAAAATTAAGACTCTAAAATACTTTTACCAAACTTAAAAACTTAAAACAGATTTAAACCTTTCTACACTAAGCCGATTTTAACAAAAACTAACCTAAGATAAAGCTAAAATAAGCCCTTATTTGATCTGCAAACCTAGACCCTTAAACACTAATACTACTTAAACTGTTTTTTAGCTATACTACTTAAAAGGCTATTTCAAAGGTTATAAACTCAAAACAGAAGTGCATTGATGCATATAAAAACTCATTTGAACACAAAACTCCACATTTCTAGAAGCATTTTAAGAAATTTATCAAATAAGCAGTTTGAAAAACAAAAGGACTAACAGACTTGTATTTTTAAGGATACAAACTTAAGAATTTTGATAAAACTTATTCTAAACTGATAAAAACCATCATTAAGACTTAATTTGAGCTTATGAAATCTAATTTGAGCACCAAAAACAATTTTAACCTAATCTGACCCACTTTAAAACCTTAACCCAAACAATCCTTAAGAATTTAGAAAAACATTTTTAAACTAATTTAGACCTAATTAAGCTATGAACTTCAAAAACAGATGATGAACTAACAATACTAAGGATAGATAAGCATAAATCTCATGGAAATAAGCACTAAGCAATAAGCTAAATTAAAAAGTTATTTAGACTACTAAATTAGACATTTTAACTAAAACTAAAATAATGCTAACTTTAATGATTAAAAACTAGAGACTTAAGAACATAAAAAGCTAAAAAGAAACATCTTAAAGCCAAAGCACATTCAAACATTAATAAGCACAAAATAAGCAAACAAATAAGCTAAATAAGAAAGTAAGCTAAAATCAATAAAAGTAAACTAACTATGAAGTCCCAAATAAACGGATCTTTTTTAGCCTGTTAAAGCTTAGTTAACAATGAATACTAAACTTGAATATATTGATTGTGAATACTACAAGTTATGCATAATCTAATCTTGAAATACTAAGAAGAACAATGAATACTAAACTTGAATATATTGATTGCAAATATTCTGTCAAGGTTTACAGAATAACTAACTATGAGATATGTGTTTTCTATGAAGATTGATCTTTCTAACTATGTCGTAGGGTTCCTTTTATACAATAAGGAAAACCCTAATAGGCTTACAAAATGTGTCAAGTGATCATGCATATCTATTCCTAATATAACTCATGCATATCACTTTAGCAGTACTAACTTCTTATACTAACAGTATTAATAAACTAACTAGCAGTACTAACGATCTATCAGTTTGTACTGGCAGTACTAACTATAACTAATAGTACTAACTATTACAACTAGCAGTACTAACGACTTAGTTGATATTCTTCAATCTTCAGTAGCAGTATCAATCTTGAACCAGCAGTAGTAAAGTAGTAGTGGCAGTAGTAACTCAAAATTCCTAACAATCCTCCCTTAAACTTGATATTTACTTGTCAATCATCAAGTTTCTTCAGTTTAAGCTTCTCGGTCATTAGGAGGATGTATACAAACATTTTACTACTCTTCAAGCATTGATTTGATGAACTTGATGAGCTCGAATGCCATAGTATTTTCTTATATAATTTCTTGATCAGTGGGCACTTTTTCTCTACTAGCATATGAATCTTCATAGATGTACCATCCATAAACAGAGTGTGAAATTGCATAATATTGGCTTTATCTTGTCACTACCCCTCCCCTGTTTGGACGCATCCTCCTCATCTAAATCATCATCGGAAGATTCAAACTTTCTGTATTTCCTTCTTCTTGGTTGTGAGTTGCTTGACTTCCTTTGTATTTCTAATCTCTTAACTCATTTCATTAGTCTGAGGATCTCCATAGTTTGAGCATCTTTATCTTTCTCCAAGTCAAGCACCTGTTTTGACAATTTTGTACACATAGTCATCAATTCTTGTAGTTTTAGTCTACCCTCATCACTTCCAGGTGTGTAACCTCCTGAGAGAGGTGAATCATGAGGTGTGATTGGTACATTAGCTGTCAATTCAAATTGATGTTCCATCCTGCCCTTCCCACTTCCAGATGTGTGACCTTTTGAGAGAGGTGGTTCATTGGGCTTTTCAAGCACTCTCTCAGACCTAGTCTGAGCAGGAGTACCCCCTATGGTTCTTGGCGCCTGGGACTGCCACATGTATCTATTCGCTAAGGAATGTCAACATTAGGCATTGCCGTGGATTGGGTCTTAAAGATGTTATCATTATACTGTACTGCATCTAAGCTAGCAACAGTAGTGATAACCCTTTCCACACTGTCACCCCCTCCTTATGGACAGCCTTATCTGCTCCAAGGTCTTGAGGTATACTAGTCTGAGGTAACTTAGTGTCCTTTGTGGTTTTCCTACGTGTTTGAGTCTTTCTTTTTCATTGATATGTAGTTAGAGATGGGAGTAGTTGCTCAATGTGAGCTTCAGGTTGAGGTTCATGAAATATTTGGTTATGAGGTAGAGGGTGTGGGTTAGGGTTTAGGGGGTGTTGCTGAACCTTCACCCTCAGGTGCTTGATTATGCACCAACAATATCAATGGTAATAAGCAGTACTAATATTAGCCTGGCAATATTAATATTAGTCTAACAATATTAATATTAGTCCAACAGTATTAATATTAGTCCAACAATATTAACTGGTTCTCCAATAACTATGCAATAACATGCCTCTATTCATCACAAGCACACTAGAAATAACTAGATAGGCATGTGAGAATTCATGAGGATCCATATCTATGCATAGCCCATGAATAGAAGTTAAGAATTGTTAACCAAAACAACATACTAGTACTAGATCTTGAGATATCAGATTAAGCTTCAAATTCTTCTAAAGAGCATCTCCAAACCATGTCAAGCATCAATCCACCCATCACAACTAAGTAGTACTAACCAAGCCTAGAAGTATAAACTTTTTGTATCAGCAGTACAAAGTTTCTTCAATTAGAGAAAGCTAAGCCCATCAGTATTAAGTAACTGATCATCATGTTTACCTTTCAACTTCAATCCAATTAGTACTTGTGTATAATCCGATGTTCTTATACACCATTAACCTCCCTTGAGATCATGAAGCTACAGATTAAGCATACAAATGCTTGCCACTAGAAAATTAAATCTACTCACATCAAAAGCTTAATGAGCAAATCAGCTACATTATTATCAGTGTGTATCTTGACCATCTCTATCAATCTCTTCTCATAGGAGTCTCTAATGAAATGATGCCTAATCTCTATATGCTTTGTTTTAGAATGGTAGACAGGATTCTTGACAACACAAATAGCACTCTCATTGTCAACATGAATCTTTGTCTGCATAAAATTGTATCCATAATCTAACATCTGATTTTGGATCCAAAGCACTTGACCACAGCAGTGAGAAGCAGCAATATATTCAGCTTCAGTAGTTGAATTAGCCACCACAGTCTGCTTTTTACATTGCCAAGAGATTAACCTTGAACCAAGAAATTGACAACCTCCTATTGTGGATTTCCTATCCAAACTGGCACCTGCATAGTCACTGTCTGAAAAAGCTTCCAATATAAAAGGAGAGTCCTTAGGATACCAAAGGCCCAAATTGGGTCGACCCTTTAGGTATCTAAAGATCCTTTTTACTGCATTAAGTAGGAAACTTTTGGAGTGAACTTTGAAATCTTGAGGCATGCACAAAAAACTGAGAACATAATATCTGGTCTAGAGGATGTAAGGTACATCAATAACCCAATCATTGACCCTGTATAATGGACAACAACATCCTAACCATCTTCAATCTTTTGTCAAAACCTTATTGGTTTCCAAAGGAGGTACTACTGTCTTATTACTAGAAAAAACCAAATTTCTTTAAGATTCACCAACTATACTTGTCCTTGACAAATAAAGATCCCATCCACTTTCTCTGCTTGACTTGTAAACCCAAGAAGAAAGTGATCTCTCCCATTGAACACAATCTGGAACCTTTTGTGCATTAATGCCAAAATCTGTACACAAATACTTTTTAGTGGAACCTAAGATGATGTCATCTACATATACTTGTACTAGTAGAATATCATCCTTGACTCTTTTTATGAACAAAGTCTTGTCAATTTGACCTCTGTAGAATCCATTGTCCAGCAAATAGGTAGAGAGAGTCTCATACCAAGCTCTAGGAGCTTGGTGTAGACCATATAAGGCTTTCTCCACTTTGTAAACTTTTTCTGGAAATTCTGGATCCACAAAACCTGAAGGTTGGCTTACATATACCTCCTCTTCAATAGTACCACTTTTGACATCCATCTGGTACACAAGAAAATTCATGAATGATGTATAGGCCAAAAATAACCTGATTGCTTTAATCCTAGCAACAAGAGCAAAAACCTCATCATAATCAATGCCTTCTTCTTATTTGTATCCTTATGCTACCAGCCTGGCTTTGTTTCTGACCACTATACCCCTTTCATCTTTCTTATTTCTATACACCCACTTTGTACCAATAGCCTTCTTGCCAAAAGGTAGGTCAACTAGGGTCCAAACTTTTTGAATCTTGAACTGAAGTAGCTCTTCTTGCATTGCTTCAACCCAGCTTTCATCATCAAGGGCTTGAGCTATCTTTGTGGGTTCTTACTGAGAGAGGAAACATGCAAATAAGCAGTTCTAGAAATCTTTATGATTTGTCCTTTTCTATTTTTGGATGTAGCTAATCATAACATGTTCTCCAGAATTCTTCTTTGACATGCCCCTTGTTTGTATTGCTGACTTTGGATCTCAAATTATTTGATCTTTAGGATGAATAGAGTGTATTCTAGTTGTGGGAATAGGACTGACAACAGTTGAAGGTTCCATGTTGTTGAAGTCAGCCTCTACACCCATAACTTGATCAGCATCAAGGGAGAAATATAAGTTGTCCCAATCTATCATCATCACGAAGCACAGTAAAAATGCCGTAATTTATCCCTCCAAAACAAGCATGAAGGTCATCTGAAAGATCACCAAGAGGAACAAATGATGGTCCAACATCATTAGAAGTTCTTGGTGCACCATCAGCATTAACTGGTGTGCTAACAATATTAAAACTGTTAGTGCTACTAGCTCTAGTAGTCTTCCCTGAAAGATTATGCCTGTTACATTGTGCTTCAAACTCTTTTCTAACAGTATCTGATTGCCCTTTAGCCTCCTTCTCTTGATCCATCATCTTATCAAGAACATTCTTCAAGGCTTGTTCATTCTCACTTGCTGGGGTTTTTTTAACAGGGAATTTCACCAGCAGCATCATCAGCTGAATCATTTTTATACGTTTCATCTGAGCTCTTGTAGCTTGAAGAGATAGAAGACCATAATGGAAACACAATATATTGTTGAGTAGACACATTATTTTCTTTAGATTGTCTATCATCAACACTTTTCTTCAAACCTGTATCACCATTAGCTTCTTGTGGACCTGCATTTTTGTTAGTTTGATTCCCTACAGTAACTGGTTGATAGTTCATAGAATTTGTTAAGGAATCAATATCAAAAAGCCAGTTAGTCCCTTTCCTACAAACATATGTTATTTTCAAGAAAGTTACTCCATGCAGATTTTCTTTAACTTTTCTGGTTTGAGAATTAAATACCATGAAGGCTTTGCTATTTACAGAGTACCCAACTAAAAACCCTTCTTCAGCCTTCCCATCAAATTTGCCTAAAGGGTCTAGGGTATTTAGAATAATAATAGGACATCCAAAAGGTCTCATAAAACTTATGCTTGGAGGTCTGCCAATTAAAAGTTCATAGGGTGTCTTGTTATGAGTCTTTGTCACTAAAACCCTATTAAGAACATAACAAGTAGTATTAAATGCTTCAGCCCAAAATACAGTAGGTAGAAGTGAGTCTGCTAGCATAGTCCTAGCTGCCTCAATCAGAGTCCTGTTCTTTCTCTCAGCAACTCCATTTTGTTGTGGAGTTCTGGCAACACTAAATTCCCTTTTTATCCCTTTTAATCCACATAATTCATTCATTTCCCTATTTTTGAATTCTTCCCATTTCACTACTTTGATTACTTTTAACTTATGTTTATTTGTTTTTCTATTTAGGTAATAAATCTCTTAAGAATCCCCCTATCTCATCCCTTAGAGCTAAGAATAAAACCCAGCTAAAACCTGCTAAAGTCATCATCACAAACAAGCAATATGTTTATAATGGTTGATGCCCTACAATGTAGACCAAATAAGTCCATATGCAACATCTGTAAGGGTTGGCTGATAGAGCTCACAAGTTTGGCCTTACAGGAGGCTTTGTGTTGCTTTCCCTTCTGACAAGCAACACAAGTATGGTCATTGTCAAAAATCTTTGAAGGAAGACCTCTTACAAGGTTTCCCTTCACAAGTTTATTCATTGTTTTAAAATTTCAAAATACCCAGCCTCCTATGGCCACGAAAAAATTTTAGACTCATCAATGTGGACTTTGCAAACAAAAAAGTTAAAATCTTCAGAAGGAACAACATTCCTTTAAATCAAAGCGTGTAACATATGCTTTGCTTGGGAACTCTAGCCGTACTTGGCTTCAACAAGTAGCTTAAAATAGGAGACAAAACAAACATTTTAGTTTCAGTGAAAAGAACACGGGTTTTCTTGCCACACAATTTGTGACGACACAGAGGAAAAGATAAACTTTAGTTTTTGACAAAAACCACATCATTAAAGTCAAACTATCATTCTTATCTTTCCTTTTCCTGTTATCTTACCACCTCTAGCACTTCCACCAAAAGTAACAAACCTCCATCAATGTCTTAATAGTCAGTAAGGATGTCTTTGTTCCATGTCATGTGCCTGGAATATCTACTGTCAAATATTCCTCTGTTCTTCAAAGCTTGTTGTGGATTTCCCTGCATAAAAGTAAGAGAGTCAATGTCTCTTGGGGACCCAAGCCACTACTGGCTTGAGTCTGCCTTGTGGATCTATATAATTTACTCTTTTTGAGACCCATGATCCACTATTGTCTTTGGAGACATTGTTTAAATCAGTCATTTTAGGTCTCCAAACACAACATGCTGAGGCCTTAACAGCAGTGACCCCAGTTCCCTTAACAGTACTAATTGATGTTTGCCCAGCAGTATTAACACCATTTACTCTGACAGTATTAACTTTTTCATTTGAAATCCTAGTATTTGGTGTTGTTGCTTTAAAAAAAGACCTTCTAATAGGTGAATGAGTCTTATGAAAAGCATTTGTTTTTAATTTTGAAACATTCACTCTATTTGTATGAGTAGCAGTATTAACTGGTCTGAATGTACTAGCTGATGATGTTGCTCTTAGAGAGCTTTGCTTAGCAGCACTAACTGGTACTCTTCCAAACCTTGTCAAGACTGCAGATGAAACAAATTTATTTTGATGATTTGTTCTCTGAGCACTGTTCCAAACTGGCCTAATTTCCCTTTGACCAGAATTCTTTCCCATATTTTTCAAAATAGACTTTTTAGCCATTCTCTTTTCATGAAAATCACAGTCTTTTATTATATGGCTGTAACTCCCACAAACAAAACAGGCTTTCTTTGTAAACCCAAATCCTAATCCTAGTTTTTGAGTAATTTGTCCATTCCAATCTCTTTTATCTACCTTAGGATTTTGAGTGGTTATCTTAGGTTTTTCAGCTTGTTTAGGTTTAACAGATTCATT
>BQNB010041079.1:0-46989 GCA_026074375.1 Tanacetum coccineum
CAACTATGGTTCGCACGGTTCAAATTTAGACAATCACTCTTGTAATGTCCCGATTTTCCACACTTATAATAGGTATTTCTGGTTTCTAATTTTCCACTGCGGCCTCTAAGTTGTTATTAAAACGGGTTTCCTACAATATCTAGTCATGTGGCCAACTCTCTCGCAGTTATTTTACTCATCAATGTATGGCCCAATGTGGTGCAATTACATTTGTTGTAGTAGGGTAACTTTCCTACATATCCATTTTTGTTATCTGGTCTAGCAGTGTAAGCTCTCACGGCCTTTTGTCGTATATTTTGTTTTTGGCATTCCTTACCATCTCGGTTTCCTAACATACGACCTGATCCATTTAGTCATGAGCCACGCGAATTTTTACCTCATAGACAGCAACAGCTTTAATAGCATTAGCAATTCGTCGGGTTACAATACGCTCGATCCTAAAGGAACTCATTCCTTGTCTCGTTGTCGGTATTTTCTTCAAATTCGAACGGAGTAAATAAAATAAGTCGAATTTTAAAAGTCGTGTTTCCAGAATGGAATGTTACGAGGTGATGGGTTAAAGTTGTGTGCGAATTAATCGGCATGTTTCTAGAAGTTATGAGAAGTAGGAAAAATTAAGATGTAACCAGATGACGTAGGTATTTCAACAGTATGGGGTGGGTGTTCAAAGTCATAATCAGAGTCGAATAGTAGGATAATCAGTAGGGTCAACACACTAAAACGGGTTTCCAAAATTAGGCAAAATGGTATAATGTAAAGCCGCGAAAAGTTTTAAAGACCATCGTATTATGCACGATGTTTTAGAAGTAAACGAGACAATTGTTTCACCGCAATGTTTTAAAATAAACAAGACCATTGTGTCACTCATAATGACTTAGGAGAGTTAAATATATATATATACATACATATATACAACTTCCATATATGTAAATAGGGAAATATACGTAAGGAAAACATGAACGCGGATAAGAATAGACACAAGACAAACGTAAGCTCATAGCAAAATAGAGCTCAAAGGCAAAAATAAACGCAAAGAAACATAACGCATGGAACGATAAACGCAGGGCAGAGATAAACCCATATCATAGCATGTTCAAGGCAAAATGGTACTCACGTATATGCCATAGCAAAAGCACGTATAAGGCAAATATAAAATCATGTAAGGATCACATACTGGTTATAGACCAGACCTACTATATACTACCTGGTTCTCTATAACCTTGGCTATGGATACCAATCTGTCACACCCCCAAACGGGGCTGGACAGAATACGTATCTGGGGGCGTGACGTCATAATATACATCACACAAGATCAAGGGAACGACCACTAATGGACGTTTTGAAAATCATAACTCGTTGTATTTATTAAAAATGGATAAGTCTTACAAGATTTGAAATGAAATTCTAAACGTTGCGGAAGCATAATTTAGTTTTCAAAAGACAAGAAGTATGAATGATAAGAAAAGTCTTGAGAGATGATATCATATTGCACGTAGAATCCACATAGAACATCAGAGAAGTCCAAAGCTAAGTACCTAAAAAACATGTTTAAAACGTCAACATAAAGTTGGTGAATTCATAGGTTTATTTCAAACGTAATTAGTGTGGACCACAAGTTTATCAAAACATATGCGACAGTTATAACAGATACAACTTCACATAAAAAGGTATTTACGTTGCACTAAGCTCATGACACCGAAGCTAATACTGAAAGATAGCATGACACAGCTATATCAGGGCTTGCCCTACAGGTGACCAACAAATACCACCTAACAGTTTTGAGACATGACATATATCCGATAGATGCTTGAGGCAAACTCGAGACAAGTAAGTCTTCCTAACCAGATAGGGAATAATTAGTCCCCAATAGAGCTAGTATATTCATTCGCGTACATAACCAGCCGAGCCGGTTAAAAGGTAATTAAACGGTTCATGAATAATTCGGCAATAGTGTTCTAAACGCGTACTTAGGCAACACGTTAAATAGGGAATTTCTCACTTATAGTACTTTTAGTGTCTAATTTAAAAACAAGCAATGTTTCTCACCCCAACTTATAAAATATTTATTCAAAACGAGTAAAAGTGTGGGGCTATGAACTCACCTTGAGTTGGTGAAGTGATAGGGTAAACGTCTAGAAATATGATCACGCGGAGACGAACAACGGTACACGAATGCAACTAAGAGAATATAGGTTTCGACTTAGAATTGGTATGATGGAAGAATGCAGATGATGCATCAAAGTATATTTTCATTAGTGATCGGAATGTGGATTGTTGGTATATAGTAATCATTAAATATATAGATAACCAAACATTTATATTTACTTAATATATACTATTATATATATAATAAATATACATTATATATATATAATATATAATATATAAATATGTGACATAGTATTGTCACAGGTGCTTCTTTACCCAATAAACCTAAATATTAATTTAAAACCTTTTGATAATGATGCTTTAATGTCTTTAAGTTATCCATTTCCAGGCAGATCACCCATGCTAGTGTTTCCCTCACACAAGCACACTTAACTGTCGGTTCTTAAATTAAATACGTAGGTAGAAAACGTAAATAAGTAATTTAATTTATTGACATGGTTTATATATATTATTTATTATTTATAAATAATATGTTTTTCGGAAAAGTCTTATAAAAATATATTTTCATAATTTATCCTAAGTATATAAATTTTATAAAATTTCGGCATGACCCGTTCGTATTTACACGTTTTCCAAAGTCGTAGACTTTAATCAAAACTCATTTTAAATTTACATTTCACAAATTCGATCAATATCGTATCAAAATCCTTTATAACTAGTCCGACATGTAAGAAGGTATTAAATAAGTTCTTGGTCCACCAATAAGCTATCATAAGCTCTTGATAATCCAAAACAATATGAGCTGAACCCTAATCCTTTTAGTTAAGCTCGTAGTTCGTGGCTTCTTGTGTGGGACGCGGCTTATAAGCCCATGAAGCCTTATTTGGGCATATTTATTAAGCCAAATAAGCTAAATGTTTTGTCCTTTCAAAATAAGCAAGAAATAAGCCGACTAAAATATAAGCCAAGTCAAATAAGTTCGAACAACATTTCCTTTTGGTTACCCTTATTGGGTCGTGATGTGTTTCAAAAGCTTTAAATTTATAATTACTGAAAATACCAATTTTATTATAGGGAAACACACGGGTAAAAGTATAACCCACGTATGTAGTATAATCTTTTTAGGTAAGACCAGGTCGTTCCACAGAATTGGGTTGAAACAAGAGTCAAGGGGGGGACCAATTTGGTCTCCACCATTCTAGGAATCATAGTGCTCTATTTGATTTAATTTTAAGAGTTCCATGCACAAGTATAAGTTATTAACTATATCTGGAACACGCGAATAACGAAAATGAATAACGACTTCACGAAAAATTTTGAAATTTTAAATATCGATTAAAAACTTAAAAACACGTCTACTGACGAAAGACTACGATGATTGGATGCACGGATCGCTTCCGGCAATGATTTTCAGTAAATAACGGAACAACTTCCCGGTTACCCGTAAAATTAAACAAAACAATAAAAATTCAAATTATCAAACGGAAACGGCAAAAATATTGATCAGAATTTTACGGGTTGTGACAAGGATGAAAAGGGGTCGAAGTGCGGCGCACATTCTAAAATGTGCAGCGCACTTTGCCTATGTCGGTGCAAGAATCATTAATGTTGCAAGGAAGTGCGGCGTACTTTTGAATAAAACCGGTGCACTTGGTGAGTTAATGCAGTCTTCATTTAATTCTATTTAATTCTCTTAAACTTGATAGGAAGTGCGGCGCACATACAGAAATGTGCGGCGTACTTCTTGGCTTTTTCAGCTTTAGTCCTTTCTTTTCTTCTAACTTGCTTTCCAATAAGTAGAAACAGTTATACTTTGATCGTTTTAAGCTCGAGATTGATCGTTTTAAGCTCGAGATGTCTTCAAGAGAACATGCACATGTTTCATGCTATTAAGTACCAAAAGTTCACGAGAAATAATAAAATATATATAAATAACGCTGCCGAAAACATGTATAATTTAGGCGTTATCAACACTAAACTTACTTAGCTATTAGGCTAATTTTCCTAATTTAAGCCCAATAAGCTTTTTTTATTCTATTAAATATTAAAACTACTACTTATTACATAGACCAATTACATGAATAATAAACTATTTTTTATATTCTTAACATAGACTCAGGCGATTTGAGCAAACCAATAAAAGGATCATAATGATCTTAATGGTCATCATGTTATATAATGTTCGTCAATATTGTTGTAAATTTGTTAAATTCAAATCCGGTTGTACTTATTACTTATACCTTATATATTAATAAGGAAGATCGTTCCCCCGAGGCATCATAAATGCATTTATGGCTATGTTGGGTTTTTTAACCGGTTTTTTCTTAAATTGGTATGACCCGTTTTCCTACCGGGTTGTTATATTTCTCTCTCAAATTACACGTACCTCATATGTGTCTCTCTTACCTCTACTTCCTCCACTTTTTCTAAATCCATCTTAGATCTATTCATTTCTATCTCTCTCTCTCAAAACCACAATGATAATGATGAAGTCGGTTTTCAGTCTCATGTCTACAGGACACCATGGTTATCAAGATGTAATGAGCAGAACACGTTAGAGGTTGAAGAGGTATTGTGGGTTACGTGGTCTTCTCCAAGTCATCTCAGATCTTCCTCCTTCACCCAAACTAAACCCAATAAAGAAAAACATACACACCCCTCATCTCTCTCTTCTCTCTGCCTGAAACCATCCACCACTCCACTTTATTCATGAAACCCTAAAAGACATAAGAAGGAAAAATAGAATTAAACATCACTAGAAGGGAAGAGAGGCTGTTGACAACGATTTTATAATGGTGCCCGCTCTAGCGGTGGTCCTGCAACAAAGTATGTAAAACACAAATGCGTATTTATACGGTGATGGTGAGGGGGGGTTGAGACACAATCACCTATAAGCCTTAGAAATAAGCTAATCGAAACAGCACCTTAGGGGACATTGAAAGGACGTGAAGGAGAACTATCAGGTATAATAATCACCATCTTTTGAAACTCCTTTTTATCTTAATAATCATAAGTTTAATTTTTAACGATATATTGTTTTGATTTCATTTCAGGCTCTACACTAGGGGAACTGTTCTTGGTTACAAGAGGTATCCTCTTTTTCTCATTCATTTTATGTTATATGTTTGTTTTCTTGATCTATAATTTATGTTTTTAATAATTTCATTTGTTATTAATATATGTTTCATAAATATCTTTCGGTCGGTTTTATATGCTATTTTGTATATCAGCTTAGTTGGTGTTTGTTTAACCTTATATAACGGGCTCTTGGCTTATTTTGATTTTGGCTTATTTTTCATGAGCTTATCTTATTTGGCTTATTAAAAAAGTTAATTATCCAACCATATCATGTTACAATAAGCTTATGTAGGGGGAAAAATCTAAAAATAAGCCACAAAAGTGAGGTTATGAAACATACTTCGAAACCCACTTAAGCCATAAGCACGTTATATAAGTTTGAACAAACGCTCGGGTTATTTGTTTTTGCTTATATTCAGCTTTCTAAATATAAAGTTATAAGCTAAATTATAAATAATGAAATATGGATTTATGAAACATAAATCAAGTGAGATAAGCTCATTAACCAAATAAGAAGCTAATACAAGCACCCCCTTAATCTATTGTTTATGGTAAAATGTATACGTAATTACCAGATAGTGAGATAAAAGGGAAAAAATATTATTGCAAATTAGTTAACGTGTGTTCATAGTTTTGCAGTTTAATTTCTTTTTGGGCATGACATCGTATCACTCATTTTGCAGAAACATTCAACCTCAGGGTCCTGTAGCGCCAATTGGTGGTTTCGAAGACGCTTCGTCCAATCGCGCACGTACCGTTGGTTAGTCGATGAGACCTTTAGCACGATTTAAAAAAACGTGTCGCAACAAAGGTTTGATGTACAAATGCTGTAAACAACAGCGGGTCAACCAACAGCGCAACCAAATAGCTGAAAAATTCACGAATTTTGCTAACGGTGGTAATAACGCCCGCTTCCAAACTAATGAGTTTTGTATTCTCGGTTTTGGATAGACGTTTTGTTTTTAAGTGGTTAGGATAGCACATATTTGAAGCTAATAAGGATGTGATTGTCGATACAAACACTGAAATTTTTACGACACTATAAAGAAAGGTTAATGTCTTTACTGTTGATACGTTTTGAAAAGGCCAAACGGGTCAAAAGTGTTGAAATTGACCCAAAGTGTACTTAATAAAATAAAATGACCTAGATACATGGTCACGCGTATGAAGAAAGTGGTCATGTTCAAATGTTTTGAATATATGTTTGGATGAAGTTAAATCAACATTTCATTATTTAAACATTCAATCATCTCATCTACAATTTACAAAATTTCAATTATTTAATTTAGATCAGGTCTGTCATAAATATCTAATTTTTCATGTTTTGCACTAGATTTTGAATCAGATCGGACGGTGTACGTGAAACACAAGTTTGAATCATCATGGTGAGACTCTGATTATCCTTTTTTATGTTTGTTGTTGTATTTATTCATCAAGTTAGGTTTTCTATTGTCATTGTTATATATTTACTCAATCGTTCAAAGACGTTATGTGGTCGAGTTTCGTGATTTGAGTAATGTGAAATGTAATTGATGAGGTGTCCTTTTATACACTTTTTTGGGGTCGTTTAACCTCCTAAATCGTGTATTTATGCCCAAAATAGGTACTTAATCGTTCCTTTTCATGTATTTTGCATTTGGAAGGTATTTGGAGGAAATACACGTGACTTGGGCTCATTTGGAAAAGAAACGGACAAGACTACAGACCTACACCAACATGGCTCAAGAATTTCTCTATAGTGGCTGAAGACGGCGTCACCAATACAACGTGACATGGCTCAAGAATTTCTCTATAGTGGCTGAAGACGGCGTCACCAATACAACGTGACGCCGTCACAACGATGATCAAGACAGTGTCACAAGATTCCAAGATGGCGTCAGAGTACACGACCCAACCCATTATCTAGAATATTCTTTTCATGACGGCGTCACGATTAAAATGCGACGCTGTCACAGTGATTTTCCTATATATACAAACCTGAATTTAGGGTTTTGAGTATGTAACTTTAGAATAAAAAGAGGGTACGAACCCTAGTTCTTGTAGCAGCTGTTAGGGACGATTTTAGGTCCTAAAAACCCTATTGTACTTCCTCCAACTCATGTTTTAATCAAGTAAGGTTTACTTAAACATTCAATATATCTATGTGTTGTTTCATTCATCTATGTTCTTGCTTTATTAACATTCTAGGCTAAGCCTCCTATTGTGTTTATTTATGAATGTATAAAACCTAGAATGTAAATCTTAGTGGTGTTGCTTCTTGTGATGGATGTGCATGTTAGGCCTTAGAAAACTACCCCTAATATGGTTGATCCACTCTTAATATATTTCACATGCACTTAGTGTACCCCTAGGGGCCTTGTAATAGTCTTCATACTACCTTACTTGTGCGTTGCTCTAGTGGAATACTAAATAGACGACGAATTCGTGTAATTCATTCATGACTTAGGAAATAATTACACAGATCATCATAAGTGTGACAACGCAACAACACTAGGAGAAGCAATCTAGGGAGTAATACATTATTAAATAAACACAGTCTTTTATCTTATTGTTGTGACCATTAGTTTAGATTTATATTTAGTTTAATAGCTAAAACCAAACCTCTCAAACATATGATTTACTGCTTTCATAAAATATAAAAACACAAAAATAATCTTCTCTCAACCCTTAGAATTTTGTTAGACCATGGTTAAGCCTTCCTACCCTATTCCTCGAGTGAACAATAACAACCCCCCGAGTCTTGCCTATACTACTACTACAACGATTAGGTGCTCTGCCTAGGGGAATAGTTAGGTTTAGATCATAGTTTAACTTAGTTCTACTCGCTTGAATCCTTTCAAGTGAGAATTTAATTTCTGCATATTAGCTTTCTTATAGTCTAACTTTTCTTTGTGTGTTTGTTTGTAATTTCCATTGACTATTCCATTCTCCATTATGGAGAACGCGAATCTACCACCAACTCGTCATGTCCTACCAGCTGCGCTATGCTCACAATTTAACCAAGAGCTCCAAGTGCTATAGAAATTTTCAGCCTTTGTTGACTCTCGCCTAGAGAGTATTGATCAATTCCTCAATCGCTTTGCCGACCAACCCAATATGACCAGTATAAATGACCCTGAGTTCGATGATGGATCAGTAGATACACCTCTCGCCTCTCCCTTTCCTCACTTTGACAATGACTCGGATCATGAGGAAGTTCTTAATGAGTTAAGTGAGTATGCAAACGCAGGAACACTACGACGAAAAAGAATAATCAATAGTTTTGACGGGGATGACCTTACATTTGAATGTATGATAGGCTTTAGGAAGTTCACTGCCTATCTCGACCCTTTTCTACCAATGAATATTATCTCGCGTAAAGCCTATAATACAATAATGGTAGATAAACTAGAGGGGACGGGAAAGAACCTAGTTGCCATTGTTAGGGATGTCTACGTGTTTGTAGGAAGTTTCACCTATATCACGGATTTTATTATGTTAGAATACATAGGAGAATTTATCATGAGTGACATGGCTGAAGTCTTGATGGGCAGACCTTTTAGAAAAATCACTAAGCTCAAATATGACGTCGCTAAGGGATTAGTCTCATTTTCCAAGATCTTCGACACATACACATATAGGATGCCACGTAAAATACCTAGGCTCAAGAACTTCAACTGGAGTATAGTTCCACCATTGTTAGAACTAAGCCAAAATGATTTGATGAACGGATTTAGGCACCCTTATGAAAAGAACAAATTTATGTACAAAAATTGCTTAAACCTAGGTCCAGAATACCAAGTAAATAAAAGTATGACGGAATGGCTCATTCGTGGGCACGTAAGCGTTCACGAAACAACGTAAGGATGTGTGACTTCGAGTCTAGCTACAAGACTCGTTAATAAAGAAAAGCGCTTCTTGCGAGGCAACCCAATTTACTTTTCCTGCAAATTAGGAATGTCATGTGTGTTTTAATTCTTTATAGTTATTTTATTATGTTTGAACTATCTTGTAATCATGCTTTGTTTGTCTTTACCCTCGTCTTAATTTCAATCAAAGGTATTTTGCAAATAATAAGTGTAGGGGAATTTATTTGGCTTTTGAGCCAAATTCAAACATATTAAATAAATTCTTTAGATTAATTCGCGTCATATGATTGAATTGTTAAATCTTAGGTTTTATGCAGTTATTTGTATAGAAATTAACTTATGGAATCAAGTTCAGAAAAATTTTCATCAAACACAAAAATTTTGTTTTCACAGAGCGTGGAGATTGCGTCACGATTTACACGCGACGCCGTCACCACGACACCTGTGACGGGGTCACAACAACCCTGACGGCGTCATAGGCCCAGGTCCAGAAAACTCAAAATTTTTAATTACTTTTGAAAATAAAACCTGCACAACATTTAATATATGTATTCTTTTGTTATAAACCTGCAAAACCTAATGAGTTTAACAATTCTCTCATCCTATCTATTGAGTCAAACCCTAAATTCACATTGTATATTTGTTTATCGCACATTTTATGCTTGGTGTAGTTGTCTTTGTCTTTGATTACAGGTTATATTTGATGAGAAGAAGCTTAGAAATTCTTAGGAAGTTTCATTGGATGATTCTTGGAGGACGATTTAACCAGTTATCGCATGTTTCTTCTCCGTTATTGAGCAAACCAGGGGAGTACTAGTTTTTTTTCCTTGTTTTCTTTTCCCTTTATTCATTCTTACGGGTACTTCTATAGAACATTAGGGACAATGTTCAACTTAAGTGTAGGGGGAAAATAAGCCTTAGAAACTATTATTTCATTTGTCATTTGCTTTGTCCTTAAAATGATGGGTAATATATAACATAGCATAAAAGGTGATTTTTACCCACATATCTTTGGATTGGCCGACGAAACCAAATCCTACCCTGTTGGGATTGTGAAGACGTAGAAGTCCACATAGGAAAACTAAAACTATTAAATGACTTCTATGTAATTGATATGAAAAAGGACCCCGAGACCCCTTTGCTGGTAGGAAGAGGATTCCTAGCTACCGCCAACGTTAGTTATAGATTGTAGGATGGCCAAAATAATGATAGGAGAAGGAATCACTAGGTCGGTATTCGATGTAAAAGGATTAGACTTAGGTGAGGAGGAAGCACCTTATTGGATCACACTTGGAAAAAGAGAATCCTACAAACCACGACCTAGCTCAGACGAAGTAGGCGCACAAACCCCTTATTATGCTAGGAAGGAATTCTTAGACTGCCATTTACTAGAGAATGGGAAATTTTCTAGAGATGCCGAGCTTAATCCTTTTAAGGATACCTTAGTATTTAGAAGAATGGTAGAATTTCTAGGAACCATACCCATTAACCTTAAGTGTAACATGGAGGAATCAGAGGACCTAATTAAAAAGCCAATTAACTGGGATAAACCACCCAAAAACGAAGATGGAGCATGGCATGCCAAGATTAGATTAATTGACCCCGATGGAGAGGAATTTACCAAAACCCTTCAATCAATTCCCACTTCTAGGAAAGAGAAATGTTTCTCTCCCCTTAGAAGGATTTCCGGTCGCCACTCCCATCATTCTCCGGTCATTAATCCTGCCCTATCATAGCCTTTCCTGATCAAATTATTCGTATGTTCTGATCTTTATATGATCGTGCATCTTTATTTAGGGTTTTGGTTTTTAATGGTTTTTGGGTCGAAACCTTTTATCCTTTTCTTTTTGATTTCTCTATTCTGGTTGTTATTGACCCATTATATGTGCATCTTAATTGATTTAATCTCTGTTATTTTCTTTAATTGTAGTTTAGTGGTTTTCAACTATGGTTTTTGTTGAAATCGCCTTTGTAGGGTTTCGACTTCTGTCGTTGGGGACCCTGGTATATCCTTTATCTATGTTTAAATCTTGCCTTAACCTAAGTTACTGATCTCTTTGATTGGTGTCTATCTTTAGGGTTAGGTTTGATTTTATCGTTTGCTTCAGTTTCCGTTTGGAATTTGGATCTGCTCGTTTGGGGTCTTATGATTGCATGTAATAGAAAGCATGAAGAATCGATGTTTTATAGGGAAACACATGGGTAAAAGTATAACCCACGTATGTAGTATAATCTTTTTAGGTAAGACCATGTCGTTCTACGGGATTGGGTTGAAACAAGAGTCAAGGGGGGACCAATTTGGTCTCCACCATTCTAGGAATCATAGTGCTCTATTTGATTTAATTTTAAGAGTTCCATGCACAAGTATAAGTTATTAACTATATCTAGAACACGCGAATAACGAAAATGAATAACGACTTCACGAAAATTTTTGAAATTTTTAATATCAATTAAAATCGTAAAAACGCGACTATTGACGAAAGACTACGATGATTGGATGCACGGATCGCTTCCGGCAATGATTTTCAGTAAATAACGGAACAACTTCCCGGTTACCCGTAAAATTAAACGAAACAATAAAAATTCAAATTATCAAACGGAAACGGCAAAAATATTGATCAGAATTTTACGGGTTGTGACAAGGATGAAAAGGGGTTGAAGTGCGGCGCACATTCTAAAATGTGCGGCGCACTTTGCCTATGTCGGTGCAAGATTCATTAATGTTGCAAGGAAGTGCGGCGTACTTTTGAATAAAACGGGTGCACTTGGTGAGTTAATGCAGTCTTCATTTAATTCCATTTAATTCTCTTAAACTTGATAGGAAGTGCGGCGCACATACAGAAATGTGCGGCATACTTCTTGGCATTTTCAGCTTTAGTCCTTTCTTTTCTTCTAACTTGCTTTCCAATAAGTAGAACAGTTATACTTTGATCGTTTTAAGCTCAAGATGTCTTCAAGAGAACATGCACATATTTCATGCTATTAAGTATCAAAAGTTCACGAGAAATGATAAAATATATATAAATAACGTTGCCGAAAACATGTATAATTTAGGCGTTATCAACACTAAACTTACTTAGCTATTAGGCTAATTTTCCTAATTTAAGCCCAATAAGCTTTTTTTATTCTATTAAATATTAAAACTACTAATTATTACAGAGACCAATTACATGAATAATAAACTATTTTTTATATTCTTAACATAAACTCAGGCAGTTTGAGCAAACCAATAAAAGGATGATAATGATCTTAATGGTCATCATGTTATATAATGTTGGTCAATATTGTTGTAAATTTGTTAAATTCAAATTCGATTGTACTTATATTATACCTTATATATTAATAAGGAAGATCGTTCCCCCGAGGCATCATAAATGCATTTATGGCTATGTCGGGTTTTTTAACCGGTTTTTTCTTAAATTGGTATGACCCGTTTTCCTACCGGGTTGTTATATTTCTCTCTCAAATTACACGTACCTCATATGTGTCTCTCTTACCTCTACTTCCTCCACTTTTTCTAAATCCATCTTAGATCTATTGCATTTCTATCTCTCTCTCTCAAAACCACAATGATAATGATGAAGTCGGTTTTCAGTCTCATGTCTATAGGACACCATGGTTATCAAGATGTAATGAGCATAACGCGTTAGAGGTTGAAGAGGTATTGTGGGTTACGTGGTCTTCTCCAAGTCATCTCAGATCTTCCTCCTTTACTCAAACTAAACCCAATAAAGAAAAACATACACACCCCTCATCTCTCTTTTCTCTCTGCCTGAAACCATCCACCACTCCACTTTATTCATGAAACCCTAAAAAAACCCAGTTAATTAAATAGACATAAGAAGGAAAAAAAGAATTAAACATCACTAGAAGGGAAGAGAGGTTGTTGACAATGATTTTATAATGGTGCCCGCTCCAAAGGTGGTCCTGCAACAAAGTATGTAAAACACAAATGGGTATTTATACAGTGATGGTGAGGGGGGGGGGGGGGGGGTTGAGACACAATCACCTGTAAGCCTTAGAAATAAGCTAATCGAAATAGCACCTTAGGGGACATTGAAGGGACGTGAAGGAGAACTATCAGGTATAATAATCTCGTGTATTTTCTTAGATTTTGTCTTGACTTTGAAAAATGAGCAAACTTGATCGAGTCGAGTCCGAAAATCTCCGTTTTTGCTCTGTTTTCAATCCCTTGTACCTGTAAGACATAATAGCACAATACAAACATATATACAATATAATTTTCCATATTTTAGTGTTTTAGTCCATTTTATAGTGTTTTCCGGGGTTTAAATGATGTGCATTTAAGCACACATCAGGGAGATTCTTGGTGGTAAGCTTGTGCAACTCTCGATAGTCTATGCACATTCGAAATGAACCGTCCTGCTGTTGAACAACACAGGTGCTCCCCACGGAGAATGACTTGGTCGAATAAAACGTATATCAATGACTTTTAAGGGTTACGAAATATCGAATAGGGTAGCAAATGAATATTGAATCAAAGGCTAGAATACATATAAGAGATTTCACATATGCAAATAGATGTTGATCAAATGACATAAGAATCCTTTAAAGAAAGGATAGAATATCTATACCGATAGAAAATGCAAACAAAAGAGTCAACAAAGCGTATCAAGTCAAAAGGAACACATATTGAATAATGATACGTATCAAGATTGATAAATACGAAAGATAGAATTCTTATACCAATAATCGACTTTACTCGAAAGAACCAACTAAATACTATTTTTATAAAAATCATTTTAAATATATATAATAAAAAGCTTCTTAAATATAATCTTTATAAAATTCATTTTAAACATGGTTTTCATAAAAAAATCAAGAGATAGTTATAAAAAAGTGTATCACATTTTACCAATATAAATCATTTTAAACATACTTTTCATAAAAATAAAGAGACAGTCATATAAAAGCGCTTATCACAACGTATTCATAAAATCATTTCAAGAATAGTTTTCCCCAAACACCATCAAGATATACTTCAAAAGGATTTTCATAACTCGACATCAATATAAAATATATTACTCAAACAAAGGACATCGTAATACCAAAAGGGATTGTAAAATACCGTAAAGACTCTAACACAATTCTACTGTTTGAAAGCTAAAGGGAGTACAAAGAACCATATAGTCAGTATAACAGTGAAACGAACATGTACAAGATAATTCATACGAAGACATTACGAACCAAAAGAAGAATGTAAAGACTCGTCCGTACTCACGATCGAAAGAACAACCATTGAAAAGCATCGGTACTAACATGCCGCAACATGTTACGAAAACCAAAGGATATATAAAGAACGGAGTAATGATCCGCACTAATATGTTAGGAACAATTAGTGCTTAAAAGAAAATTTTGATACTCATACGAGTAATCAATACAACGAAAGAACCAATGAAACGTACCAATATCCAAAGAAGCAGATCCGAACAACCAATATTCATCAAGACGCCGAATAGAAAAGTTAGATCATCCATACCGACATGGTACGAACAAGGAATGCTAAAATGAGGGTTATATATCCGAGCAAATAATTGAGCAGACAAACGAACTCAATAATCGCAATAATAATAATAACATGTATCCGGGGTATTCGCAAACATTAGATAAAAGGGAAACTTACTATCTATGCAACTGAGCCTAACATAATCGCGCATTAGGTAAAAGAGGGATTCCATAACTATATAACCATCCTTATCATGATCACACATATCACAACATATTACACTACCAGCTTACAAACAAACACTGATCAATGCAATCATGGTCACAAGTCCACGTGTGTGATGCCTTTATAATTATGTTGGCCACCATAATTATAATTGCATCCTTTCACACGTATACTTACTTCCAAGACTACACCTCTCAATGATAACGCACATATAAGCACATATACCACATTGCACATCTTAAACCACTCCAATATAACACAGAAAAGGATGCTCCATCAAAGAAATACTTACTTATATAAAGATAAAATCGAAACGACATAAAGGAACGAAAGTCTCGCAGCGCCTCCAAAATACGAAATATCCGAAAGAAATAATCAATAGCATCGTGACGAGGTAAAAGACGGAATAAACTTATGCTGGGCCTCGCTTGGGTTTGACTTTGCCTTCGCAAGAGTCACCCGACTCCGCGGGTCCAGGCCTGCTACGAGCATCCGACAAGAGATCTGAGTCGGCCTCCTTCTCCTTAAAAAGAGGGGTACGAACCCATTCGTTTTAGCAGCTATTATGGAACGATATTAGGGCCTAAAAACCTATTGTACTTCCTCCAACTCTCTGTTTTAATCACAGTAGGTTTACATAAATCATTCATATGTCTTGTTGTTGTGATTAATATTGTTATAGATTTATCTTTAACATGCTTCGCTAAATCTTCTTCAGTTTTATTTCCTGATGTATAAAACCTAGAATGTAGATCTTAGTGGTGTTGCTTCTTGTGATGGATGTGCATGTTAGGCCTTAGAAAACCAGCTTTTGTTTGTATCGCTTTTGATATGTCTAGGGAAACATGATTGTGTATAAAGGATACCATCGGGTAACAGTCTTCATACTACCTTGCCCCCTAATATGGTTGATCCACTCTTAATATATTTCGCATGCACTTAGTGTACCCCTAGGGGCCTTGTAATAGTCTTCAAACTACCTTACTTGTGCGTTGCTCTAGCGGAATACTAAATAGACGGCGAGTTCGTGTAATTCGTTCATGACTTAGGAAATAATTACACAGATCATCACAAGTGTGACAAGGCAACAACACTAGGAGAAGCAATCTAGGGAGTAATACATGATTAAATAAACACAGTCTTTTATCTTATTGTTATGACCATTAGTTTAGATTTATATTTAGTTTAATAGCTAAAACCAAACCTCTCAAACATATGATTTACTGCTTTCATAAAATATAAAAACACAAAAATAATCTTCTCTCAACCCTTATAATTTTGTTAGACCGTGGTTAAGCCTTCCCACCCTATTCCTCGAGTGAACGATAACAACCCCCCGAGTCTTGCCTATACTACTACTACAACGATTAGGTGCTCTGCCTAGGGAGTTGTAAAACTTCTTGTTGAAGTCTAACGACGACCGCATCAAGTTTTTGGCGCCGCCGCCTGGGGAATAGTTAGGTTTGGATCATAGTTTAACTTAGTTCTACTCTCTTGAATCCTTTCAAGTGAGAATTTAATTTCTGCATATTAGCTTTCTTGTAGTCTATCTTTTCTTTGTGTGTTTGTTTGTAATTTCCATTGACTATTCCATTCTCCATCATGGAGAACGCGAATCCACCACCAACACGTCATGTCCTACCAGCTACGCTACGCGCACAATTTAACCAAGAGCTCCAAGTGCTACAGAAAATTTCGGCCTTTGTTGACTCTCGCCTAGAGAGTATTGATCAATTCCTCAATCGCTTCACTGACCAACCCAATATGATCAGTATAAATGACCCTGAGTTCGATGATGGATCGGTAAAAGCTCAAGTGTAGGGGTATGTATTATAAACCCCATGTGATGTATAAGGTTTATTCAAAAAAATGAGAAAATAAGAAGAAAGATATTGATGTAGATTGTGTAGAGTTTGTAGATCTTCGTCCGAGTCTTGGCTTAGCAACCAAACCAGCGTGTATTCATGGAAATAATTGGCTAACCCTTCCACTCCAAATTCACCCAAAGCCACCCAAATGTATCCTATCTGTTTCCGTTTCCATTATATGTTATCTTACATCTACACCCCACAACCCTTTAAAAGACCTCTTAGACAGTAATGAATACTGCTTGCACCTAGCAGTGGAGGTTTGATCATTTACTAAGCTTATGGTAAATTATATGCTATGACAGGTAATGAGTGTTGATTTTTCGTTTCCCCCTTATGTTATAATTTATTATACAACCGAGTGAAAGAGAGAATCCCCAAACACTTATGTGAGGTGCTAGTATATATTTTCCGTGCTTTTAATTACGAGGTCTAGAAGGTTGTGTTGTAAAATACTTTTAAAGAGTAGGTAAAATGACCATCTTATTGTTATTGTCTAGGTAGAAAAGCTCATTTGTTTGAGGACAAGCAAATCCCAAGTGTAGGGGTATTTGATGAGGTGTTATTTTATATACTTTTTCAAGGTCGTTTAACCCCCTAAATCGTGTATTTATGCCCAAAATAGGTACTTAATCGTTCCTTTTCAGGTATTTTGCATTTGGAAGGCACACGTGACTTGGGCTCATTTGGAAAAGAAATGGACAAGACAACGGACCTACACCAACATGGCTCAAGAGTTTCTCTACAGTGGCTGAAGACGGCGTCACAAATACAACGTGACGCCGTCACCATGAAGATCAAGACGGCGTCACATTTCATGGCGGCGTTAGAGCATACGCCCAGCACTTTTATCTAGAATATTCTCTTTCATGACGGCGTCACGATTATAACGCGACGCCGTCATACCGTTTTTCCCATATATACAAACCCGAATTTAGGGTTTGGAGTGTGTAATTTAGAATAAAAGAGGGTATGAACCCTAGTTCGTTTTAGCTGCTTGTTTATAGCGAATTTAGGGCCTAAAAACCCTATTGTACTTCCTCCAACTTATGTTTTAATTAAGTAAGGTTTATTTAATCATTCAATATGTCTATGTGTTGTTTGATCTATCTATTTATGCTCTTGCTTTATCTTTAATATGCTTGGCTAAACCTTCTATTGTGTTTATTTATGATTGTATGAAACATAGAATGTAGATCTTAGTGGTGTTGCTTCTTGTGTATGGTTTGTGCATGTTAGGCTCTAGAAAATCAGCTTTTGTTTGTATCGCTATTGATATGTCTAGGAAACATGTTGGTGTTTAGAAAGGTACTATCGGGAAACAGTCTTTCATAATACCTTTGCCCTAATATGGTTGATCCACTTTTAATATATTTCACATGCACTTAGTGTACGCTTAGGGGCCTTGTAATAGTCTTTATACTACCTTGCTTGTGCGTTTCTCTAGTGGAATACTAAGTAGACGGCGGGTTCGTGTAATTCATTCATGAATTAAGAAATACTTACACAAATCATCACAAGGGTGACAAGGCAACAACACTAGGAGAAGCAATCTAAGGAGTAATACATGATTAAATAAACACAGTCTTTTATCTTATTGTTATCACTATTAGTTTAGATTTATATTCAGTTTAATAGCTAAAACCAAACCTCTCAAACATATGATTTACTGCTTTCATAAAATATAAAAACACAACAATAATCTTCTCTCAACCCTTATAATTCTATTAGACCGTAGTCAAGCCTTCCCAACCTATTCCTCGAGTGAACGATAACAACCCCCCAAGTCTTGCATATACTACTACTACAACGATTAGGTGTTCTGCCTAGGGAGTTGTAAAACTTCTTGTTGAAGTCTAACGATGACCGCATCAAGTTTTTGGCGCCGCCGCCTGGGGAATAGTTAGGTTGTGATCACAGTTTAGCATAGTTCTACTTGCTTGAATCATTTTAATTAAAATTTAATTTCCGCATATTAGCTTTCTTAATGATTAAATATGAGGTGGTTGGTATCGATATCTTTGTAGCTGTAGTCTGACATCATTTATGTAGTGTTGCACATTACTTTAAGCATAACAAAGGCATCTACTTCAAATATTATCTACTCACGGGCCATTAGAGCAACATCAATCTTCGTCTCTTGGATAGTGTACGGAATCTCCTAACAAAGAAGCGGAGTTTAGGATATATGAGTCATGTTCCCGATGAAGATAGTACTAGGTGTAAAACTAAATTAATTGGGATCTATTGGTGTGATAATTTTTGCGGATGTGAATTACAAATTTAGGGTAAATTTAACATCTCAATACTACGCACTAGATCTATGCTTGAATTGTGGTGACTTGCTTAGCTAAACAATTATGATTATTAGAAAAAAAAACCTAACCTTAGAATGTAAAATGTTACTATTACATACAAAGTAAGGGCAAAATGCGTAGAAGCAATGTTTTTGCAAAATGCAATATATATAACAAGACTTCCCTCCGTAGCTATTGTAGAGCAGACAAGGGTTTGTGCACCATCGTCACCAATTATGTGTTTCATGAGCTATATGCAAGTTAACTATATAGAAACTAAAAGGCGTTATTATTATTAACTTAAACTATCTTTTCTACATTTTGAAGTATTATCAAGTGGTCAATTTATATACTTTTGTATGCTTTCTAGGATTCAATCCTACCAGGTGGGAATGTTTCATTCGTGTACCGGAACATTGAAGGGCTTAATAGATCTATTATTGGTTATATCGTCACTAGCAGTATGCTCAATCCTCAGGTTATATTTTTCTTTCTTTGAATATTTTTTCTTTCAAAGTTTTCTGGTGTGCTCGACCACCTTTGATGATGAGAACCAATACTCACCTCACCCAACGGCTCTAAGGACAACGATTTAATCAGTTTCTGAAGTACTTCCAATAAGGCCATGGTGCTTTTGATCAATGGTGGCCATTTAGTCAGGAGTCAGAACAAGGTGTCGAGCTGTAACAAGCTTCAAAGTGTCGATCAACAGTATCAATGTGCATCCGTGCATCAGGTGTACCGAAAAGCCCAACAGATGCAGGGTCAACAAGATGAAGTGTTCGGTCAACAGAAGATCCAACAGTTGAGGATGAAAACGTATACAGGTAACGCGAACGCCTAAATTTATAGCCCCAAACCAGACTTCCCAGAATTCCACCAAATACTCGGCGTGTAAGCAATTATATTTGAGCTAAAATAGTATGCACACATATACTCAACATGTTCGATTCATACCAAACAACCAAAGAAATATAGAGAGTTTCTAAACCCGATACCAGCTATCGACGTAGAAACACAAAGACACACGAACATAGAACATGAAAAAATGAGAAACCACATGACGCTTGGCATGATTTCAAAGGAACCCGCGCGGAACTATAAGGTAAACGCTACTCTTTTTTATAACACCCTAAACATAGAAAAGTCTATAGGCAACATGTATAACGCAGCAGGTACGATTAACAGCTGAGGCGACGATCACCAAGATAGAAAGTATAAAATCATGGTACTTTAATAAATACCTTGTGGTATCGGGTCAGAATGGCCTTTTCTTTGTGGGTTGGGTTGACCCAAAAAATACTTACTTGGTAATCGTCCAATGTTGAAGTTTAGAGTTGAGCAAGCTTTTGATCCGAGTGGACCAAGCTGGTATCCCATTTAAGTTCAAGATAAGTCAGTGCTTATTCAACAACAGACTTTTAGCATCATTCAAAAAACATTTTTCGTAAGATGTTTATATATTTTTTTAATGATAAAAATGAAAGTATATATGACAGTTATATGTGTCATATGTGGGAGAGAAGACAGTGTTGGTGAGCCTAAAGTGTAACAAAAGAAGAGATACAATTATGAAGCTTTGTGAAGTGTTTGAATCTTTGAAGCCCAAGATTGTGACAACCAACATCCCTGCTTTTTTAGAAAGGCTATTCAACACTCTCTTTATTCAGGTAACACACTTCTTTTTTTATCTTTCATTTAGAGCAAGGGGTATGTTTAGGTTAGGGTTGTAATCATTTACGCCACACAGGCATCATGTCACTTCTACTTCTTCACCACGACTGAATATGTTAACGAATGACAATCCCATATATAACACACCGTATGCTCCATAGGTTATCCTTGCAAAGTTGCAATCATGTTAGTTTGCCATAAGAACCATTTTATTAAATGGTAAATATTTATAAGACACATAACCACAAATATAGATAAATGAACATATGCATATATTAAATTTTAAAAAGTTATTTGGTCATAAATTTATAAATCATCGTTACAACAGTTGCCTCTTACAAAACTGAAACAGCAAGGTCAAGTAACAATTTTTGAATTAGTCTGCTTAACTTTACAACCTCACAAGCAATGTTATATAACTGCAGTTTTCATTTTTACAGGAACAGAACCTACCCAGAATGACGTACCAATGACAAAATCATAACTAGTGTCTGCAAAAAGATTGATTTTATCAGAACTGTCAGCAGCAACAAAGAAAATAAAGGTAGATTATCATGTTTTCTGTTATAAACAATTGTCTAACTTAGCATGCATCTGCATTTTTTTTGTAAACTTGGGTAGAAAACATGGTGTTTTGAAAACTGCTTGCAGATGACACATCTACATTTTTTGTAATTCGGCTCTCAATAAAGGGTATACACCATTTAGTCTCGCGCTCCGCAGCGAAGCGCGGGCTAAAAACCTTGTTTAGTTAAAAATGTAAATTTTTATCTTGGGAATTTTTATTTAGGTATAGTAAAGTCTATGCGGATATCTTGTAAACTCACATGTATTACCAACTTTTGCGTGCTCTACAATAATATAATATTTGGATAATATTTAAGTAGTTTGTTTAATTACAAGCTCTACCTATTTTTTAAAGCGCATTTCGATTAACTTGAGCTTATAAAAGCTTATAGCTAGTAAAAATTTTTATAAACTTTGTGTAACACAAACGAAGATTGCGTTAATATTCTAATTAAAAAAGTTCAAGCTCTTTATAAGAACAAGCTTGCATCAAAACACAGCCTATTACTCTTTGTTGATACGACAACCGTTGAATACCATCTAATTTGTTGCACAATTTCGTATACCATATTATGAATCATATAGATAAGTAACTAGTTTTTGAACTCGTGCGTACATGGATTTTTGATATATTGTTTTTGAAAAAAAGAATTTACACATAATGATTTTTTATTTATACTTTATGCTTGGTCTCGCAAAACATTCGCAAAAATTGGAAACAAATGGGGGGACGTGATGAATATTGAGGACTCTTGTGAATCTTCATTTGGTCGCAAGCGTTTGTGCATTTTAACTAAGCATAAGATTATTGTTAAAGGTAAAGTGTTTATGGTACGAGCCAAAGAACTTTTTACTTGGAATCCTTCTTTTGAACCACATAAGGAGAAGGTATACTCCTCGGACGATGAATCTGTTCAAGAGAAAGAACTTAATGAAAATCGCTTTAATTTAAACAAGGAAGAGGAGGGAGAGCTTAATGGCAATGAGGATGATGAGGTTGCTGAAACAATCTTTATGGATAATTCTTCTCCGTCAATGAATCACAGTGTACGCATGGACAAGCAATACTCTGCAGACCCGTTTGGACTTTATGATTTATTAGATAAGAAGACTCCTGAAGTGGAGACTTTGGACCCGAGCCCTTCACTGTCTCACCCCCCGGGCTTCTCACCAGTGGGGTCCGCGAAATCGAGAGATAAGGAACAATGTTTAAATGGAAGAGAAATAACCATACCAACAAAACAAGGAGTTTTTTCAACCAACGATTAGCGCTAAAGGTCATGAATATTTCTCAAGTTGTGCAAGTTGAATGTTTCGATATAATTCTGGTGGGGTATGGAAACAAAAGGGGGTCTGATTGGGTAGCTTGAGAATGATTCGTGTTGGACGACTATGAGGTATACCATGGAGGGGTGTGAACAAGAAAGTGGAAATCCATTATTAAACCAAAGAGATGAATGGTCCGTTTTTAGATGAATATTAAGTATTTAAATTATTCAAGGTCCTTGTAACAAGACTAAAAAAGGAGTTGGGTTTAAGTGTTAACAAATAATAATAAACTTAATTTATTGCATTCCCAAGAAACGCAGATGGAAAAGGTGCCTCACATGGACCGTGAAGTTTTATGTGGGAAATACGAATTATGATTATGTGTTTTAGCGAATCTGTTGGAAAATTCCTCTTGTGGTAGAACTTGATTTGGGAGGAGTCTATTTTTAGGAAAAATTATGTTACAATCTCGGATTCTTTTGTTGCTATTTATGGGACGTGGATTCCAAATAAAACCAAGATTCTCATTGTGTCTATCTACGCTCCTCAGCAGCCTTCGTTATAACGTGTTTCAAATGGGACTACTTATACTATCGATTGTTGGTCGTTGGATAGATAGGCGATTCTAAAGGTGACTACAACGAGATGCGAACCAATGACGAAAGACAGGGACCGTGGTTTTAACTCTATAACGCTAGTCTTATTAATCAATTCGATCTCTTCATCTGGTTTAGTGATATAAAATAGAGGGGTATACTTTTACTTGGTCTCATCCATCGGCGGAAAAAATGAGTAAGCTTGATCGGTTCCTTGTCTTGGACAGTATTCTTACTCTTTTTCCATCCATTACGGCGTTATGTATGGATCGTCATCTTTCGGATCATCGTCCGGTTCTCCTTTGTGAAGTTTATAAGTGATTTCGGCCCGATCCCTTCCGTCATCATTCATGTTCAAATTTGACGGTTCGACATAATGGTGCAAACAACATGAGTGCATTGCTTATTCGGATAACAATAGTATGATACGCTTTAAAAGAAACTCCAAAGACTCAAAAAATGTTTCAGTTGTGGATCAGATGTTAATAAGTCTCAGCTAGCTGGTTCAAAAGAATTTGATTGTTTTTAGAGTTACGGATAATTGCGATAAAAAACATTGGATCAATTGGGCCGAACGATTTGCTGATTTTTAGACGTCACGAATTAAAATGCAACCTTAATGATTTAAAGGAGATGGAATCTATGGACTCTTTCCAGAAATCAAAAGTTAGATAGCCGATTGAAGGAGATGAGAATTCGAAGTACTTTCATGGAATAATTAATAAGAAACGGTCTCATTTAGCTAAGAGTGTTTGATGATGGTATTTGGCGTACATATCCGAGCTCAGTGAAGAAAGCGTTCCGTGATCATTATGAAACCCGTTTTAATAAGCCCACAACGACTAGGTTGAAACTCAGTTTTCCTTTTCCAAAAAGGTTGTCTACTGTCCAGGTTGATGACTTGGAGCGAGGGGTTTCACATGATGAGATTCGATCGGCCGTGTGGGATTGTGGAGACAATAAATCTCCGGGTCCTGATGGTTTCACTTTCGAATTCTTCAAGAAATATTGGAGGTTTATTGGGCCGGATTTCTGTGAAGCAGTTGAGCATTTTTTCAAGTATGGGTTGTTCTCTAAAGGGTGTAACTCTTCTTTTACTGCTTTAATCCCAAAGGTCATGGATGCCAAATTTGTTAATGATTATCGTCCTATTAGTCTGATAGGGAGTGTATATAAATTTGTTACAAAGATTTTGGCGAATCGGTTGGCTACGGTTATAGCAGGTTTAGAGTCTGACACTCATCCGCTTTAGTGCCGACAGACAGAATTTGGACGGCCCTTTAAATTATTCTCAATGGGAAGTACTTGAATTGGTTGTAAAAGGAAGAACAAGCAAGCGATGATTTTTAAAAGTCATTTTGCTAAGGCCTAATGATCGGAGTGTCGATGGGCAAACTTCTTGATTGATGTTCTTGAGGCGTTTGGTTTTGGTTCGACTTGGTGCAATTGGATTCGAGGTATTTTTTGTTACGCTAAGGCCTCGATATTGGTTAATGGAAGCCCTTCCGATGAGTTTCATCTTCATTGTGGTCTCAAACAAGGTGATCCTTTAGCGCCTTATCTTTTTATTCTTGTCATAAATCCATGCATTTTATCCTTAGTAAAGCCTGTTGAAGAAGGTGTGTTTAAAGCATTCGATTTACATTGATCTTTGTTCCTTATTCTTCATTTATTTTGCGACAGATGCTTTGTTTATGGGCGAATGGTCTGATAGCAACTTGAGAGGCATTATCTATATTCTTAATTGTTTCTTTCTTGCGTCGGGATTAAAGATTAATATTCAAAAGAGTCAAGTGTTGGGAGTGGGGGTTCCTCGATCTAGTGTTGAGTCTATGGCTTCTTCTTTAGGTTGTTCTATTATGGAAAAGAAGTTTCGTTATCTTGGGTAATGTTTTGGTGAGAGGATGTCTCGTTATAAGGCATGGGATGATGTTGTGTTAAAGTTGAAAACTCGTCTTTCTAAGTGGAAGGCGAAAACTCTCCGATTGGAGGTAGACTTACTCTTTTGAAATCGGTTCTTGGTGTTTCTCCTCTTTATAATATGTCTATTTTTAAGGTCCCTAAAGGTGTGCTTAAGGTAATGGAATCAATTCGAAGCAATTTCTTTGAAGGGGCTAGTTTGTCGGAGAAAAAAATATCTTGGATCGCTTGGGATAAGGTGCTAGCTTCGAAGAAAAAAGGTAGGCTAGGCGCATCGAGTTATTTCGCTCTTAATCGAGCGCTTCTTCTAAAATAGGTATGGCGTTTCGTTTCGCAAGATGGCTCTCTTTGGTTTCGAGTAATTCAAGCGGTGCATGGGAATAAGATACATACTCATACGGTTTCATAAGTCATCTATTGAGTCGATTTTTGGAAGGAAGTTCATGTGCTTAAGTCTACTGGATTTGATTTCATGTCGTACTGTTCCAAACGTATAGGTGACGGTCAATCTACTAGCTTCTGGTTAGAGACTTGGAAAGGCGATATTCCTTTTCGAGATATGTTCCCGCGCTTGTTCGCTCTGGATTCTGCTAAACATATAATGCTTGGCTGATAAAATGTCTGTTCCTTTAATATGTCATTTCGAGACCTGTAGAGGAGGTGTATAACAACAATTATTTCTGAGTTATGCTCGAATTTGGATACTGTAAATGAGTTCGATGCAAGCGACACCGTTGTTCTTTGGTGCCCTTTCTAGCAGTGCATTCTGTGTGAAAGAGGTTCGGAACGAGCCCATTGATGATATTGCTCTCCCTCTCATCCCGGCTACAAGTGGGATTAAGTTTAACCCGATCAAGATTAATATTTTCGGTGGCGAGCCCGTCGAGATTGATATTTTTATTTATAAAATAAAAACGTAAATATTTACGTAAACGTACGAAATTAATAAAAACGTTAACTAAATTAAAAACTTTTATTCATACATTAAAAATTTAAACGATACATAGATAAATTAAAAAGATACGATACATAGATAAATTAAAACTTAAACCTATACTAATACTGCAAATTATACTTCGCCTTGATCTGTGCCCTTATTTCATCCATTGCCAATCGCTGCTCGATCGTATGGCTGGAGAAAAGGAGCCAATGGAGGTGCGAAGTTGATTCCACAGCAATACACGGCCTATTACTCTTTGTTGATACGACAACCGTTGAATACCATCTAATTTGTTGCACAATTTCGTATACCATATTATGAATCATATAGATAAGTAACTAGTTTTTGAACTCGTGCGTACATGGATTTTTGATATATTGTTTTTGAAAAAAAGAATTTACACATAATGATTTTTTATTTATACTTTTTGTTTGATAAGAAACTATAATAGTGAAAGAGTAACAATTCATAAAGAATTCTATAATGAACATTGTGACCCTTTTTTGTCGTGTCAACGCAACTAGGGATGTTGATCGGTTCGGTTATTGGGTTATTCGGTTAGTTCGGTTAAAAAAAAAAATTGGGTCAACTCGAAAACCGAATCGAACCGAAACCCGAATTCGAATTTGGTTCGGTTCTCGGGTTGACCCGAATAACCCAAATTTTACTATTTTTAAAAAAAAAATTAATAATTACATAGATCTTTAGTAAATAAAAAATGACACCGAAAAATAAAATCGGCCAACGATGTTGGTGGTTGTGTCAACACCACCATGCCTCAACGCCGATTTTTATAAAAAAATAAAATTCACTTTAAAACGACAGTGAAAAAAAACAAAAACAAAATAAATAAATAAAAAACCAAAATCAGGCTGGCCCAAAATGAGAGCCCGTTACTGTAGCAAAGTAGTCCACTATCAAAACGATAGTGAATTTGTCACTCAATGTGTATATTAGTAATTCTTTGGACTATTTAGTTAATGGTACGTTTAGCCAACATAGGTAGTCACAAAAAGTTTTTTTTTTTCAAAAAAAAATTATTCCCTCCGTCCTATTTTTATTGTTCTTGTTTTCTTTTTGGATTTGCCACAATTTAATTATTCAACTACTAAAAAATAGATATGGATGTTTGATCACGTTTACTATTTACCCTTGTTTTTGAAATTATTTATTAGAGCTTAATGGCAATGAAGATGATGAGGTTGCTGAAACAATCTTTATGGATAATTCTTCTCCGTCAATGAATCACAGTGTACGCATGGACAAGCAATACTCTGCAGACCCGTTTGGACTTTATGATTTATTAGATAAGAAGACTCCTGAAGTGGAGACTTTGGACCCGAGCCCTTCACTGTCTCACCCCCGGGCTTCTCACCAGTGGGGTCCGCGAAATCGAGAGATAAGGAACAGGTTATGGAAGAGAATACCATCCAACAAAACAAGGAGTTTTCAGGTCATGAATAATTCTCAAGTTGTGCAAGATGATGTTTCATATAATTCTGGTGGGGGTAGTGGGAAACAAAAGGGGGGATCTGTATTGGGTGTGCTTGAGGAGATGATTCGTGTTGGACGAGCTATGGGGTATTCCATGGAGGGGTGTGAAAAGGATATTGAATCCATTATTAAGACCAAAGGAGATGATGTCGTTTTTAGATGAATATTATGTCTTTAAATATTCAAGGTCTTGGCAACAAGACTAAAAAGGAGTGGGTTAAGGAGTTAACAAATAATAATAAACTTAATTTTATTGCAATTCAAGAAACGAAGATGGAAAAGGTGCCTCACATGGACGTGAAGTTTATGTGGGGTAATTCGAATTATGATTATGTGTTTAGCGAATCTGTTGGAAATTCCGGTGGTATCCTTTGTATTTGGGAGGAGTCTATTTTTAGGAAAAATTATGTTACAATCTCGGATTCTTTTGTTGCTATTTATGGGACGTGGATTCCAAATAAAACCAAGATTCTCATTGTGTCTATCTACGCTCCTCAGCAGCCTTCGTTGAGACGTGTTCTATGGGACTACTTATCGATTTTGTTGGGTCGTTGGAATGGAGAGGCGATTCTAATGGGTGACTACAACGAGGTGCGAACCAATGACGAAAGACGAGGGACGTGGTTTAATTCTAGTAACGCTAGTTTTTTTAATCAATTCATATCTTCATCTGGTCTAGTGGATATTAAAATGGAGGGGTATACTTTTACTTGGTCTCATCCATCGGCGGAAAAAATGAGTAAGCTTGATCGGTTCCTTGTCTCGGACGGTATTCTTACTCTTTTTCCATCCATTACGGCGTTATGTATGGATCGTCATCTTTCGGATCATCGTCCGATTCTCCTTTGTGAAGTTAAAGTGGATTTCGGCCCGATCCCTTTCCGGTTCTATCATTCGTGGTTCAAACTTGACGGGTTCGACGATATGGTGGAACGAACATGGAGTGCCTTTGCTTATTCGGATAACAATAGTATGATACGTTCGGAAATAACAAAAGTATAGATACGATTTAAAAAGAAAACGTCCAAGAGTCTCAAAAAAGATTATCAGTTGGTATGGATCGCGATGTAGCGAGAGGTCATTCTGCGAGATCGAGTGGTGCTGGGAGTAGCTCGGCGAGAGAGTAGATATGGATTCTATGGCGGTATTGGTTTTGTATCCTCTTTGATGATATGACGATATCTAGGGGACGCGATATCAGGGACAACTGCGTTGATATAACAGAATTGTGAGTTGTTCACTACAAGAGGTGTAATCACTGGGTGATAATGGTGGCGTCAACTGCCATGAATTCGATCACTAGAGAATATATGTTGAAAGTGAGTGTGATGTCGGAAGCGAGCAGGCGAGACCAAAATGTGTGCACACCTTCAGTGAGTTTAAAAGAGATGGGGGAATCTATGGACGCTCTTTCCCAGAAATTAAAGTTAAGATGGGCGATTGAAGGAGATGAGAATTTGAAGTACTTTCATGGAATAATTAACAAGAAACGGTCTCATTTAGCTATCCGTGGAGTGTTTGATGATGGTATTTGGCGTACAGATCCGAGTCGATGAAAGAAAGCGTATCCGTGATCATTATCTATAAAGCCCTTTTTAATATAAGCCCGACAACGACTAGGCCTTGAAACTCATTTTCAGCTTTTCCCAAAAAGCTGTCTACTCCAGGTTGATGACTATGAGAGCGAGTGGTTTCGTGATCATGATGAGACTCATCACTCGATCGGTCCGTGTGTTATAGGATTGTTGGAGACAGATATAAGTCTCGCGTGATCCCTGATGGTTTCACCTTTCGAATTCATCAAGAAATATTGAGGATTAGTGGGCCGGTATTTCTGTGAAGCAGTTGAGCATTTTTCACTCAAAGTCAACAGGGTCGTTCTCTAAAGGGTGTACTAAATCCTTTATTTTCTTTAAGTCCCAAAGGTCATGAATGCCAAATTTGGTAATGGCTTATCAGTCCTATAGTCTGATAGGGATGTATTAAATGTTGTTACAAAGATTTGTGCGTGACTAGGATTGGCTACTGTTATAACAGGTTTATGTTAACACTCAATCCGCTTTTGTTGCCGACAGACCAGTTTTTGGACGACCCTATATCACACACACCACTCAATATGAAGTAGACTTGATGGTTGTAAAAGGAAAAGACAGCAAGCAAGCGAATGGTTTTTTTAAAGCGTCGATTTAATGCTAAGTGCCTATGATTCGTTCTTAGGGACTCTTGATTGATGTTCTTGAGGCGTTTGGTTTTGGTTCGACTTGGAGTAGCACTTGGATTGCAGGTACTTTCTGTTATGCTAAGACCATCGATAGATTAGGGTTAAGTGGATGCCCTTCCAATGAGTTTACCGATCTTCTATTGTGGTCTCACAACACGAAGTGACCTTATCGCCTTATCTTTTATTCTTGACTGGAATCATGCATCATATCCGGTAGCGTAAGCTTTGATGAATGTGTTTTAAAAGTGCAATCGTTACATAATCTTTACCTTTAGTGTCTCCATTTCATTTTTCTTGCGGACTACATCACTTTGTTTTATGGCGAATGGTCCTGATGAGCAACTTGTAAGAGGCGATAAACTCTATATTTCTTAAATGTTTCTTTCTTGCGTCGGGATTAAAGATTAATATTCAAAAGAGTCAAGTGTTGGGAGTGGGGGTTCCTCGATCTAGTGTTGAGTCTATGGCTTCTTCTTTAGGTTGTTCTATTATGGAAAAGAAGTTTCGTTATCTTGGGGTAAATGGTAGGGAGAGGATGTCTCTTACAAGGCATGGATTAGTGTTGTGTTAAGTTGAAACTCGTCTTCTCTAAGTAGAGGGAAGGCGAAAACTCTCTCGATTTGAGGGAGACTTACTCTTCTTTTGAAATTCACTCTCTTGGTGCTTCTCCTTTTTATAATATTCCTATTTTTATAGAGACTCCCCTAAAGGTGCTGCTTACTCACAGGTAATGGAATCAATTCGAAGAGCAATATTCGTTAAAGGTGGCTAGTTTTGTCGTTCGAAGTAAATATCCTTGGATCGCGTTGTATAAGGTGCTACTTCGAATAAAAATAGGCTTGGTCTAAGCGTTATCGAGTATTTCGCTCTGAATTCGAGGCGCTTACTTCTAAAATGGGTGTGGAGCTGTTTGTCCGATTCGCAAGATGGCTCTCTTTGGTTTCGAGTAATTCAAGCGGAGCCGGGAATAAGAATCGATCTCATAACGGTTCGCGAAAGTCATCTCTCATGGAGTGCGATTTTGATGAAGGAAGTTCATGTGCTTAAGTCTACTGGATTTGATTTCATGTCGTACTGTTCCAAACGTATAGGTGACTATCAATCTACTAGTTTCTGGTTAGAGACTTGGAAAGGCGATATTCCTTTTCGAGATATGTTCCCGCGCTTGTTCGCTCTGGAATCTGCTAAACATATATGCGTGGCTGATAAATGTCTCTCCTTATGAATATGTCATTTTCGGAACCTGTTAGAGAAGGTGTAGAACAACAAGAATCTTTCTGAGTTATGCTCGATATTGGAAATCTGTAATCTTTGCGCAGGCAAGCCGACCATTGGTACTTGCTACCCCTTTCTAGCAGTGCGTATTCTGTGTGAAAGAGGTTCGGACGTGCCATGATGTATGCTTTCCCTCATCCCGAGCCGAACAAGGTGGTGTTAAGTTTATCACCTATCAGATTAATTATTGTTGATGTTGGGCGAGCCCGTCTGTGATTGTTTGCCTTACTACACAGTACCTTAGGTTCATAAGGAGTGTTTGTCTTGAGTCTACCTTCTTGCCGCAGTTTTGTCTTTCGGTGTAGATGATGTTCACCATACGTTCTATTTGATGTTTCTTTCTCGCTCAGGAGTGCTTATCACCGTGTGTGTCGAGTGGTGGGAGATATGGATTTACCAGCATAGGACTTGCGTGTTTTCGGAATAAAGGTTTTTTGTTTCTGCTATTAGACTTCCGGTTATTGTCTAACAAGCTTGGCGGACTTCATGTTGCGTTTGGTGGTTCAATTTGGGGATTCTCGGAATCGCTCTATAATTTGATTGATAAATACGCGTCTAAGATCGAAGCTTTTTGAGGATATCGTATCTTCTTCATTTCTTTGGTGTAATAGTAGAAGTAGTAGGAAGTTCTTTTCTAGCGTCTTGCTAGTTAATAAAATTTCGCCGTTTAAAAAAAACATTTTCAAGAACCAGAAGAAGAACATGTATACCAAATGAGAAGAGATAAAATAAAAAGATATGTACGTAAAAATTGTAAAAAAATTGGAAAAAAATAAATACTTCTCGTAAAATTATAAAATTTTACGTGGAAGATAGATGATATTGGTGCATAAAAAATTGTGAATGAAGCTTTTCTAATTTTGATGTTTTATATGTTTTTCAATGCACAAAAAACATAATTGTAACGAACAAATTTCTTTTATGCACAAATTTTTAAATTTTTTTATATGTTATAGAGAATGAAGTTTTGGCGCAGAAACTTAATAAGTTCGATGTAAAAATATTTTTTTGATGCATAAACATATTTTTCACAATATTTTTTCATCAAAACTATACACTTTTATAAAAACTTACTTTACAACCTTTTTATCCATCAAAATTCTCTATCTTGTGGAATTTTTGAAAATATTTTAAGCACTTTTTAATTTTTGGGATCATTTTTTCACTTCTCACATATTTTATTTTAACCTTACCCTACACCAAATTGAATTAGAATTCAAGGTAAAAATAGGTAATAAGGTAATATTTGAGTATTTTTAAGTTTTAAAATGTAATATTTCATTTTACAAATAGCAATACTAGATTGATTATTTGGATATATTTGAGTATTTAAAAATATCAATTAAGGTATAAACTTAGTAAGAATATTAATGTAACATTGAAGTTAAGCAAAAATATAAATGGAATTCTCCCTATTATACATTTCTATAAAGATGAATTACCATTTCACAAAGTACTAAATGGCCTAGATGCAAATTCCCTAGCCCCTAGACACAAAATTTATATGAGTAACTTCTCGTACAGAAGGTTCCCAACTTCCCATTGACAAAGAACAAAAGTTCTATACGCAGCCCCTATAAAATGTTAAAGAACTTAATATTATACTTTGCTTCACCAAAGGCCTTTTGGTCTAGCCGTATATGAATGACTCTTCAACTTAGAGGTTGTGTGTTCAAGTCTCGTTGAAGACATGTGAGATATAATTTGTGAGATAAATGGTGTAGATTGTAAAAATTTATCGTTCTAAAAAAAATAGTTTGCTTCATCATCTTCGCACTAGCACAACCAAAACTCCAAAAGGGTAGCCTAGTGTCTAGATGAATCTGACCATTCTTCTTTGCACATTTATGGTGTATGCATGATCTAATTATATGCTACAAGATCTTTTTTTACGTTCGATGGGTCGGCAAGAACGAAAGCTCAAGAACGAGCTCTAAAGATCTAACCAAGTACTTGTCATTGTTTTCAAAAATATGCTTAAAAATATGTTAATTGTATGGGAATTCAACTACATTTTAGAATATTACCAGAGAGTCTGATCCTGAGATCCATTCGATTGCCATGAGCCGATTCTCATATACCACCCTGTGAAATATAATAATCCCCCATCACAAGCCGTAGGCGCGTACTGTTTGGCCATATCTTCTCAACCGCTTGGAGTTAACTGACTCGGTCAACGTTATTCTTTTTTTTTTTAATTTTGCACAAAACCCAACGAAAATCAATGCCTCGAATAGCCAGACGTTGCTTGAAGCCAACTGTTTCTACATAAAAAACTTATGTTGATTTCGCTATAATCATCTAATTTTCCCCATCAACATAACTGTTTAGTTTACCGACACAAATCATTGTCATATCAAAAATAAGGCAAAATAAGTCATGCCGTAAAAATGTAAAAAAATGTGGAAGTCGACCGTCTAGCAGTGTACAAGTTTGTCGTCAAGTACAATTCTACGTCTGTGCAAACAAATTAAAGGAAGTTTTAATATTCGCTCCACGTTGGGCGTCCGGAGATCTTCAGATAAATTAACTATATGACAATATTATATGACTTAATTAGTTGACCAAGCCTAATTGTGATCTTAAGATCATTTGATTTTAGGGTTATGATTACTTTTAGGTTATGCATTATTCTTGTGTTTGTATAAGTTCAACTATCGACCCGAATGAACCAAATCATCATGAAACCACTGGCCTTTTTATCACCAAAAATAAAAAAACCTACTTTCCACCTCTTTTTTAAAAATTAAATATCTCACACACCGTTAATCGTTACGCAAAACAAAACATACCATCGCGACGAGACAATTAAAAACTCTACTTACCTATAGAGTGGGCGACACTATATACTTCATCGATCCGAACTTTTTTTATGATATTATGAATGAGCTTATACGATTTTATGAAATCATATATGATTTATGAAATCATATATGATTTTATGAAATCATATATGATTCCTTGTACAGCGAGCATATCATGAAATACATCATAACTGAATCGCTATAGGTAATTTTCGATTCTGACTGAAACACGAAATTAAAAAAAAAATTGTCGGAATCACAAATTCATATATTGATTGTTTATGAAATAATATGATTTTATGAAATCATAATGATGAGTTCCTTTTATACGCGAACATATATGATTCTTTATACAATCAGAATATGATTTCGCACTATCGTGACTGAAAGAAAAAATCGAAAAAAAGTACCTCGACAAGTGATATCGTTCACCCTCTACTGAAATAAACCACAAATACTCGTCCGATTGGTGTATTTTTTGTCGTGTGACGATTTACCGTTTGTAAGATATTTTATTTTTAAAAAAGAGGTGGAAAATGAGTTTTTTTATTTTTGATGAAAAAATGAGTGACCAGAATTGGTTCATTGGGTCTATGACAAATGTTGGGTCTACATTGATCTTAACTCTCAAACTTATATGTCTACTTTTAATAGACATACAAATGGCAAATATAACTCTTTTACAATTTTACAATTTCTTTCTGGTTTTCCTTTTTCTATCTTAAAAGATTTGAAAATCACCAATTCTTTTTAAGTTTTTTTTCTTCCTAAAACTAAATCCGAGAGACGTGAGTAGGGATGGAAACCATGGGTATGAAGGTGGGTGGTTAAAAAACGATAGTGTTAGAAATTAAAGCAAAACGATAGTCTTAGAAAGAAGAAAAAAAAGTCGTCCACTAATCCTAGTGTTAGAAGAAGAAAAAAGGCCATCCAATACGTAGTCATTCTAGTTTTAGTATATGCTCATGTGAGTGAAATTTTTTCTCAACCTCTTTTACTTATTCTTAAATTCAACCTAGTCATCCACTCAATATATAGTTGATGGTGTACTCCAATAGTATTAAAGGATATATATAGGGTTTATATTTATTATTATTATGTTTATCTAGTTTTCTAATATAATTAGGTATCTTTTTTATCAAGATTATCTTAGCCTATAAATATAGGTTATTGTAATCTCAATTGATCTGACAATCAAGGATAATATTATCTCTGTTATTTTACATGGTATCAGAGTTATAGGTAAGATCCACCATCATAAATTTGCTATCCTTCGGTCATCGGCTACGTGTCGGTGATCAGAGGGATCACAGTTTATTTATTTTTGCTTTCTTTGTTTTGCTTAAATAGTGTTTTTTTTCATATCTAACGTATAAACCCTATCACACAAAACCCTAGCCGTGTCAATACTATCTTCTTCGTCACCGTATAACATTGTTGTCAACGACAAGAGTTGATCACCAAATTGCCGCTCACTCCTAAAGGCAAAGCAAGCTATGACGTAAAAAAAATAGCAAACGTCACAAAAAAAAGGAGAAATCGTCAAGCAGTATACAACTTTGTCGTCAAATGCAAGTCTATATGAGTGCTAAATAACTACAAGGAAGGAAAGAAGAGAAAAAGCATATTTAGCATTTGTGCTAGTTTGATCCGTTCGAAAGCCCCCCGTTCAAACTACGGGGGAGTATTAAAGGATATGTATAGGGTTTATATTTATTATTATTATGTTTATCTAGTTTCCTAATATAATTAGGTATCTTCTTTATCAAGATTATCTTAGCCTATAAATATAGATTATTGTAATCTCAATTGATCAGACAATCAATGATAATATTATCTTTGTTATTTTACAAATAGTACTGTCATAGTTTAACCTCCGACTAACCTACAAAGTAGGTAGTGTGAGAGTTAACGTAAAGCCTATTAGGATACCGTAAAGGTATCCACTAATACACGTGAAACCTATCTAACATTCGGAGACTAGCCTTCGATACGCAACCTAAGGTAACGGAGCCTATGCCCCCAATCGCTAACAGACAAATAGAAAATATTGTGTGGGCCCGGTTTAATAATTGTGACCTCCAATATTCTCGCGTCAGACAACAACCGTACATAGGAGTGTTTCCTCTTAGCCATGAAGGACAACGCAACCTATCTCAGAGCCTTCCTATTGGCTGACACAAACGTGCCTCGTTGAACCTTCCTAGCCAGTTGATCCACCAAGGATACTATCCTATCTGGTTGTGAGTTGTGCAACCCATTATACGATCAATACTTATGCTAATACAAATAAACCAGTAACAATGTTTATTTCTATCTTACGATCTTCTCGTGTTTTGTCGATAACAAAACATAAATCGTTACAAGTAATCTGTTAATACAAATATTCGCGCAAAAACGATATTTACATTTAATGATCTTCATGTTTTGATAATAACAAACATAATGTCATACTACGTAAAAGTTTACGTAAACAAGTTATTTAGTCGAAAGTTTACTTGACCCCGACAAATCACTTAAGGTATGAATATGCCATTATTAAACATAGTTAATGATCAAAGAAAAATATTATCATTTGCATAAACCTTTTCTAATCAAATGATTTAAGTTAACGCATGATTAATTATAAGCTAGTTATATTAATCATGTAAGACAAAATAAGATTAACCATAAGTAGAAACAATCTTTCCAAATCTTCTCAAATCTAGAAAATCTTTCCTTATTCATGATAAGAAATATTTTGTTCTAGAAGAATCTATTAAACTAGTTTTAATAAGTACAAAACAATACTTTGTATAGATTTGAGGTTAATCATAAAATGACAAATGTTATCCCAGCTCCTCGGACGATCTACCATAAACAAAGACGGATCTAGGCTAAGGCAGATCCGTGGATCCGTGTGAACTGCTATTTGAAATTCAAATGTTGCCTATAAATAGCAACCTCATGTCTTCATTTTAGACTACCTTTCTCTTGCATATTTATCTTTACATTCTTTGATCATTATACTTGTTCAATAATCCATTACAAGTTATCCGATCATTTCACTCCTTAGTGAAGAACACAAAAGAAGACATCAAGCTTTAAGTGTCATTAGTTTAATCGAGTCATCATGTTTGTGATATTTATCTACTTTCATCTACTTATGTGTATTATATAAGTGTATGATAGGTTATTATTTTTGGCCTTAAAATACGTAGTGTGTTAGATTGGTTCTATCTCGAAGTAGAAATTGGTATTTAGCTTAGTACCGGAAAAATGTAAGCGACATGTACGGTTTTCTTCGCCTAAAGGGACCTCGCTGATATAATGAAGAAAAGTCTCGAGTTTGGTACCCGAGGAGTGGAGTAGGGCGAAGAGGATCTTCGTAGCCGAACCACTATAAATCATCGTGTCATTGGTTTGATCTTTCCTATCTTTACTTATTTATATTCCGTATTTACTTATTCATTTACTACATCGCTATAATATACACTTGTGTATATCTATTGACTTCACATAAGTAGACAATCAAAGTTTTAATTTTAAGACGGTAAAAACTATTCAACCCCCGTTCTAGTTTCTACAACACTATTGCGTTTGTGGTTGACGGATCGTGTTGGGCGAAATCGGCCTTTATCTTGGCGGGGCAACAAGTCGTCGTGCTTGCAGGCATGGCGAGTCGCATACCCTTTTCTCCCTCGCCAATTGAGCCGAAGGACAAAATATGTATCAAAATTAAAGTTGGCAAAATGTTAAGCGGGTAGGGTAATGGGTTGAAACAAGTTGATAAGACAGGAAAGGTGCCTTTATCAGATTTTTGAAATAATTTTTTTTGTAATAAGCTCTTATCTGAGGCTTATTTTTTGGGCGTCAATATTTTCTCGTTTTTCTAAACTGTGTAAACTCAGACAATGATGAGACGGGAGCATGGACCTTAGGTATATTTATTTTCAACATTCACCTTATTCCAATTATTTACCTCTTCATGATGTGTGACGATTCTTGAGTAACTTATCAGCGTATAGAATATCAAACGAGATGCCCTACAAGCTAATAAGCTGCTCAAGAATAATATATGGCATCAACAATTCGGTTTTTAATGTCAATCCCTATCTGAGTCTGTATCGGACAAACTTTCATTGACAATGCGTTATTTACAAATCCGCATGTTATGTCTTTTTATTTTTAAACCCTTTTAAAAAACAATCAATTCAATACATATATGCCTACTTTTTTCTAACTTTCGTTCAGAACTGCAGTATAAGATCTAAATACAATAAACTGTGTGTTATTCACAAAGCTGACATTCATCATCAACATAATGCGTTCTACCAAAGAACACTTGGAAGCCGAAGAGAACGTCGTGGAAAATGATTTGGTGCAAATCACTTTACGCCATGTCCTCTTCGATTTCTCATTGTTCTTTGTAAAAGCCCATTCTACATATTAGCCTATGCTCGCAATCAACAATGTCTTTATAAATACGTAGTGCTATTGATTAAAAACGAACAATTCAACGTGCCCTAAATTATAAATAATAAGTGGTTTAGACATGCACTGAATTTATTTAGTTGTTGTCCATATTACTTTTTGAATACATCGTATATCAATGTTTACATATGACGTATTGTTTTTAGGTCCACAAAAGAAACACATGATCATCAGTAGAATGCGTTTTAACAAAGAAAGATGTGGTACCGAAGAGAATGTCGTGACATGTAGTTTGGTGCAAACTATTTTCTCGCCGGAACCTCTTCTGTGTCCCATCTTTCTTTGTGGACACACATCCTATTATTGATCAGCGTCTTTTGTAAATAACTTCCCAGCGCTCCTACTTCCAATCCATTAACGTTTAAAGTTACTTTATGTTAGCCTTAATTATATTAAGTCAAACAAGAATGTTATCGGTCTAAGAAAGTCAAACTAGGTCTTGTACTGTAATAGGCTAAGTGGGGTCAACGGGCTTGGATTGTAATCTAATATTGTCCGTGTTTCAGGCTCAAAGCCCAAGTTTAGCCAAGCCCGGCCCGTTAAGAAAACCATTACCAACTAGAAGCTAAGGGTAAAAAATCCTTCACCTACACATGGTGAGGGTGTTTGGTTACATTTCACTTCACTCGTAACCTTTCCAATTCTCTCAATATCTCTTGTTTCACACTCTACTTCTCACTCTAAGATTCCATCTTATTTCCTAGCATCTGGTATAAAATGATTGTTGTGTAATGGATTAAACATGTGGGATAACATGTGGTACCAGAGCTAAAGGGGTGTTTAGTAGATTAAATTTTCGTGGGTTTTTGATATTTTTATTCTTTGGGTTCGAATAAAGAAAAAAGCAAGAAAACAATCAACTTTGATGCTTGTTTTGTGGTTAAATGTGTAAAGACTTGAACTTTTGGGCATAGATCACTTCCTTGCATCATTACAAAGTGGTTTTAAACATCATTTCTTAGCTTACAAGAAAGTTTGAAGATTTTTTCATGCTGCGTTTTGACTATCTTAGGGTGTCTTCGATTGCGTTTTGACTAGTTTATTGCCGATTTTGATCAAAAACATTGGCGTATTGACTCATTGCATTTTGGATTCAATTTCATTGCGTTTGACTCGTTGCGTATTTGTATCAAATTCATTGCGTATTGGACTCGAAGCGTTTTGATCAATTCATGTTCGTTATTTGACTCGTTGCGTTTTGATCAAGTCATTGCGTTTTGACTCGTTGCGATTTGATCAGTTCATTCGTTTTGACTCGTAGCTATTTGATCAAAATTTCATTGTGTATTGACTCGTTTGCGTTTTGATAAATTCATTACGTTTTGACTCGTTGCTTTTGATCAAATTTATTGCGTTTTTGACTCGTGTGTTTTGATCAATTTCATTGCGTTTTGCTCCGATGCGTTTTGTTCATACAGGTTGCATTTTGAAGACCATCAATGCGTTTTGACTAGACTTACTCTAGCCCTATTAATTTATTGATTGCGTTTTGGACCAAGATTCGTTCTTTGACAAATAGCACTGCGTTTTGTCTACAAATCTTGTGTGAAGAAAAGGGTTTCAGTAAAAATGCCATAACTTTTGATCCGTAAGTCCGTTTTAGGCCCGTGACCTCTCAAATCGAAGAGAAAAACAAGACGGATTATGCTGTAACCATCCTTTAGTTGGTTACGGATTTTTCGAGGCCCAAAACCCTCGTTTACTATGAGTTATTGACAGTTTTCATTTTTTTGGAATTTGTGTTGGACTTTAATTCGGACTAAAAGACAATAAGCACAACACAACAATCACAACCAATCAAACCAACAATCAACTTAATCATACTTGAAATGTTCATAATTATCATTCACGGTTTTCTTCTTGATTTTGAAAAATCCCGCAAAAGATACGATTCTTTCTCGGTTTAATTCAAAGATTTGTAAAATCCCGTGAACGTTAATTCATTTAAAACCACAATCAATCACTTCATAACACTTAAGATCCGATATCCATTTACCACAACTTCATCAGAATGTCAAATTCAAATACCAATTTGCAAACTCAATCATCAAATGCTCTTCATAATGCTATCAGGAAGCGGTAGCAAAGATCGTCCACCATATTATCCCGGGTAATTATGTTCATTGAAATCCAGAATCAGAATAAATGACACCAAACCTAACAGTGAACTCATCCACCATTGTCTCCAAAACCCACCATACACGTATCAATGGGCTGAGAAAACAGTTCCAGTTGCTGAAGGTAGTTCTGAAACAACTACAGAGAGGTATATGGAGAACTATAAGGAATGTTTTCACAAGACATACGAAGATCAACTGAATGCTGAAACTGAAAGCCGTTCATATCATTCTCAAAAGTATAGATAACGTATCTACACCACAGTGATGTCTTGTCCCGCATGCATGTGAAATTGTGGAAAGCCATTGAAAGGTTGAAACAAGGTGCATCAATCAATGTTCAAGGATCTGTGAAACCAATTATAATTGGAGATTGTGGAAATTCACTCCACGGGATGGTGAATCACTTGAATCATATTAACTGAGCGGGTTAACAAATGATGAATGAGCTTGTCAGAAATCAGTGTCACATAACAGAATCATCAAGTGAATGTCCAGTTCTTACTTCCAACTACAACCAGAATGGCCAATGTTTGTGACACTTGATAAGCGAGTCAAGAGCTGAAGACCTGTTCTCCTATCACAATCTTTATGACATTCAGAAGCAAACACCAGAATGAAGTCAATAGATAAGAGCTGAAAGACCTAGCACGTACTGCTAATCCTGCGACATGTTACTCAACAACAACCAGTATTTACCACATCAAAACCATCCTACTCAAAACACTCAATATTCCTCCACCAGATCACAACAGTCTACCAGAAACAGAGGAAAAGCAATTGTTACTTCTTCTACTCCTACTTATGATCCAGAACCTACTACGGTTTACTAAGATGATGAAATGTCAAAGAAAAGGAAATTGACCCCAAATTCATGGCTTTAAATCTCACTCGTCAAGCAAATCTACAAACCAACCAACAACAACCTTCGAACTACTACAAAACACCAGTCGAGCTAATCAAGATAATTCTCCAAGAATCAACAGAGGAACAGTGTATGAAATCAGAGGCATTAATGTTGTTGGGGCTAGGAAAATGTAGGTACTCCGGTAGTGCAAAAGTCTGGGATTTAGTGTTATAACTGCAAGGAATATGGGCATGTATCAAGGGAATGTCAGAAACCAAAATGAGTAAAGGATGCAGCTTATCACAAGGAAAATATGTTATTGTGTAAACAAGAGGAAGCTGGGGTTCAGTTGAATGCAGAAACCAGCCGAATTGGAAGGATTATACTGATGATGAGTCCAGAAGAACAGAATTTGAAGCACATAATATTACAGTGGCGACAGATTCACGAGTTACTCAGATTCAGTTGACAATCTGACCAATCTTGATGATGAGCCAAAGCATAAGGAACAAAAACAATCATGACTAACTAATAATATGTTTTTCCATGAAATGAAAATCCTGAGCAACCTAATCTAGTAATGTGGACACCATATATCAGCGGAACAAGTGGACACCAATCACTATTGATTCCTCGAATATATGATTATGATAGAGCTCAGGATGACCAGGATGAAACTGATAATCCTTGTCACGAATGAGATTTGCTTGCTTCTTTAATTCAGAAACAAAATGTTGAAATTGATGACAACAAAAACCGAAATAAATATTTTGGAATCATCAAACAAGGAGTTAGTTGATAAATTTGAAAGGTTACAATTCTGAGAATTCAAAACTAAGAAATAAAAAGTTAGAATCATCAAATAACCATTTTCCAAAAAGCAAACACTGAACTGTCCAAAGACTAATCAGTTTAATGTTTAAAGACCTTAAGAAGTTCCAAGCAGAACTTGATAAGTATAATGATTTGAATTATTCGTCCAATGTGGAAATTGATTGTGCAAAAGCCTAAAGGGTTATTTAATGTCATACAAATAAATGATTTAAATCAAACGATTTCGGATATGAAAAAGGAGCTTTGTGCACATCAAGAAACCATCTCCATAATGTCACAAGCAAAAGAGGCTCAGATTAAGCTTTACAAAACTCGTGAAGACAAGGAACTTGATAAAGTCATTGCTTTAGAAAACAAAGTCAAGGTTTTGAATGATATTGTATATAAAACCGGCCAATCTGTTCAAACAATGAATATGCTTAATCGTAATTGTAAAACGAGTTTTGCAAAACCTGAGTTCCTCAAGAAAGCTCAAAGAGCGAATCCTCGTCTGTATGATATAGGTTGCTATAATGATAATCTTGCGTTAATGTTAGCCCCTGATTCTGACGAAACGATTCGTCTTGAAAAAGAACGTCGATCAAAATTAAGCGATTTAATCAGACCGTTTGATTATGATCAGTTGAATAATCTTTATGATTTGTTCGTTCCACAACGAGAAAAGTCGGCTGAACAACACTATTTTCCAAAAACGTCAAAGATGAGTCATACATCTTCTAATAAGGAATTTTCCAAAGAGTCTTTTCGTAAACAAACAACTTTGTTAGAAAAACGAATGGATGAATCCATTCCTTGGGATCAAAAGTGTAAAAGCTCTAAAGAACTTTTCAAGATTAAAAAGAGTGTTGACACGATTTTTGACGGAGTGGAACGTTGCAAACAAACAATTGCCAAAAGAACATATTTTGGTAACATCGATCCTTTCATTCAAAACACAATAGAAGGAAATTTTGGCCCCCAAATTAGCAAACTCAATGCGGACTTAGAACAATTTCACTTGTGTTTGAAAGAGGAAATGGTTGCTGATTTGAGATACTTTAATTCTCTTGAACATGAAGTAGACACTCTCAAATCTCAACTGGAAACTCAAAAAACACAGTTTTTGAATGAAATCGACCGACTTTCAAGGGAATATTACTATGCTGATCACATGAATGCAATACTTGGTGTGTACACTGATCTGGATGAATTTACTAATTTGCAATGTGATTACGTAGAAACCTGGGAAAAATGTGAACATCTTGAAAAAGAGCTTTCAAAAAGTAGAACAATGTCAAAGAGTTTTGAAGCACTTCAGAAACATGCGATTAATCTTGAACTTGATTTACAACAGTGTAAAGAAAAGATAAAAAATGACAAATCTTTCAAAGAAAATCAGTCAAACGTATTTCTGAAAGAACATGAACAGTATTTTGAAATTCAAGACTTGAAAGCTCAATTACAAGACAAAGGAATTGCAATAAGTGAGTTGAAAAAACTCATAGAAAATATGAAAGGAAAATCTGTGGAAACTAAGTTTGAAAAATCATCGGTTATTCGACAACCGAATGCTTTTAAAAGTCAAAGACAATCCATTTTAGGTAAACCAGCTATTTTTTTAGATTCTCTTGCAAAGAAAGATTTCTCAAAGTCAAAGCCAGTTACCACACAAAATGTGTCCAATGATTTTTCAAAACCAGTTACTGTACAGATTTTGCCTCATAACATGTTTCCAATTTTCAAGAACACAAATGTGATTGCACCAGGAATGTATAAAGTGCACACAAAGCCTAATCAAACTAGAACACCTCAGTTGCATCAAGACATTAGGAAACCTAACAAACGTGTGTCTTTCTCTACAGGAGTAATTCCCACTACTAGTGTTAGCAGACCACAGCATAAGAGCAATCAACTAGAAGATAGAGTCATGTCTAACAATAGTCAAGGGAAGTAGAAAAAAGTAGAAGACCACCGTAGAATTCTAAGTTTTCTAATAATAAAACATCTGTAACTGCGTGTAATGACAGTTTGAATGCTAAGACCTTGACTAGTTACTAAATAACAACGGTTACTAAATAACGGTGAGACCTCTCGAATACTAACCTAATTAATGGGACAAAGCCCATTAGGGTTTGATGAGTATATAGAGAGAACCTCGGCTCTCATCTAAGGTACGCCCTCATAACCCTAACTTTCTACTAAAACCTAAACCGATTACTTACTCTCACGCCGGAGGATAATCGTGGGAGACAATCCCACGGTAAGCCTAACGGTGCTTTATTTCTTAGTGCGCAGGTCTCAACATCAAGACTTTAATTGTATACAGGAACCGTAGTCCTTAACATATCCGTAGTTACACCTAATTCCTGACCTAATCAATGATCGTCCAAGTTTTGTTCAACATAATTGCGCCATCCGTGGGACCACAACACTAAGAACACTGCCAAAATCTAGAAAGACAAAGCAAGGAAACTTTACCCAGCGACTTCTGCAGCGAAAGAAGCAGAGCGACCAATCCTCTAGACCGATCTCTAATGCAGGCCTTCTGGAAGCGCCAATGCTCCATATGACCTGGTCTTCACAGATCGAAGGGACCCGCCCCTGTGACAACCCAGAACAACCGCCACAATCACAAGCGTGAAGGTCTACAGCGTGTCTACTATTCACCCCCCCATCCCCAAACGGTGCCAAGGGACGAATACCACTGAGTCCGCCACCCCACCCCCTTCGAAACAAGGGTCCCGAGTAGGGCTTGACCACCTCACACTGGAAGGGGTCACGACTGAACTGGCGCCGAGTGATTTCGTATCTCAAAACTACGAGACTTTGGTCGCACCCCTCATGCAAGAGGAAACAAAAAAGAGATCAAGCCAGAGCCTACAGTCCCGACTTAACTTCGGTCCGGAGGACGAAGTATCTCCACCGCGCCACCAAAAGGAAAGGCGCAGAAAGGATAACCGTCGACCTCCAGTATTCGGTAGAATCGGAAAGAAAAGATATCGGGTACTCAAACGGCTACTTGCAGAACATGGACCACTCATGACAACAATGACTGGCGCATCAGGGTCCGTGATTAGGCTGGCAGACCGCCGATGATCCACAGCCAGGCTTGGACAAAGGCGCTCCCCGAGTGAAAGTCCTCCAAGTTCGGACTCCGAGGACAGCCGGCGCAAGCGCCGCAGAAGAGTAAGCTCGTCCTCAGAAGACTCCTCGACAACCGAGAGGAACGGCAGAAACGGGACCTGGAAATCCAAGGAACAAATATCATGAAACGAAGACGAAGATAGGTCCTGGCATGTGGCTCGCCAAAAGTCGACGCATTTACTGCTGCGCATATGCGATTTCTCGGAGGATAAGAAAAGGCGCATGCCTGCTAACGTAAAAACTTATGATGGGACAGGTGATCCTGACGACCATCTAAAAATCTTTGAATCGGCGGCCACTATTGAAAACTGGCCACAACCCGTGTGGTGCCACATGTTCAATTCCACGTTAGTAGGAAACGCGCGGAACTGGTTCAGCAAACTACCACGCAGAAGCATTGATGGGTTTGAAGAGTTGCGAAGGCAATCCGCTAAATTTACTCAAAGGAAAAGTGTGCCCAGAACCCTGTCGAGCTTGGCGCCAGGGGTGAAACAGCCCAATAGAGTCCACACGCCGCACATACGTAGACGAATGCATACACGTCAAGGCGTGCCCCGAAATTCTCAAGATCTCAGGGTTTATGAATGGAATAAATAACCCAGAACTTATCAAAAGGTTGAATGATAGGGTTCCCCAAACCTTTGATGAGTTGATGAAACGCACAAGGTCCTTCATTCAAGGAGAAGCCGCCGCCGCGGACAGCAGAAAAGGCTACTCAAACAACAGGTCACAGGAACAGTCCAGGAGACAATCCAATGACTAGAGTAGGAAGTCACACAACAGGCTACCGCGGTCAGAGGTGCTGCGGGAACGATAAGTACACCCCACTGACAATGACCCCAAAGGAGATACTCACAACAGAAGGTGCAAACTTCCCAAGACCACCACCAATGCGCACTCTAGAAGAGCAACGCGTGGGGAACGGATACTGTGAGTATCATAGGCAAAAGGGCCATACTACCGATATTGAGTGCGACCAACTGCGCCAGCAATGACAATTTGGTCTAAATGAAGGCAGATTGGATCACCTGGTGAAGAACATCAAGAAAAGGAAAATAAACAAAGGAGCGGAGGCAAGAAAGACGCACCTAGAGACAAGGCTGACACCATCTATATGGTTCAGTACATGGCACGAAAAACTAAGCAAAAAAGTCGCCAAAAATTTTACGCATGAAGTGGCATCTCTTTTCCCAATTTAACCGCGGACAACGCAGTGTGGGCCCACTACCATCGAGATAAATGCATGCGGGTCCACGACATCCACTGCATGTACATTGATGGAGGAGCATCTGCAGACATACTGTACGAACATTGCTTCCAAAGACTGCGCCCTGAAGTAAAAAGTCAGTTAAACCCGGCCACGACGCCGTTGACTGGCTTTACGGGAGAAAAGATATGGCCCATGGGGCAAATACGATTACTGGTTATGGTTGGTAATAAGGAGCACTCCATAACAGCCTGGATGAATTTTATGGTGATCAGATCACCATCGCCATACAATGGAATTATTGGAAGACCAGGAATATCAGCGATACGCGCGGTCCCATCCACGGCCCACGGGATGCTAAAATTCCCCGTCGACGACGGAATTGTCACCATCTACAACACCGCCGCACCGCCTAAAGAATGCAACACAGTCACATGTGACGTGACGCAGACTCAGAGACAGCACGCAACCAAAGTGACAAACTTGAAGGTTGCGATTCATCCCGATTACCCGGAGCAAGAAGTATCGATCGGGGGGTCGCTGTCTGATACGGGTAGGGCGGCTGTGTGCGTACTCTTGCAAAGAAACCTCGGTATCTTTGCATGGGAACCAACACGACGACGCCGGATGAGGAATAACAGTGAAATGGAGGCGCACCCTTATATAGGGCAAGTTGTTACCGACACGACGCCGGATGAGGAACACGTGTCCCCCACTTGTCCTAATCGTGTGGTAG